>VZTH01001288.1:122720-157332 GCA_013397815.1 Aleadryas rufinucha
TTTTTTTAACAGGAGGAGTAGCATCATGGGCAAAATTCACCTAAGGATCTTCACCTGCTTCCACTTCAAGCAATTTGTGCTGCAAAACAGAATCATGGTACTGTATAAACACACACCCACACACCTACACCCACACCTACACCTACATATATACACAAACATACGTAATATGTACACATACACAAATATATGCACTTACACAATGGGAATTTTTCTGTCTCATTAAAATCTTTTTAGAACCATAGATTTCATGCTCAAAACCAGAATTGCCTACGCTCCATCTCTCCCATCCATCCCCTTTGTTGTTAAAATCTCTAAAACAGAGATGCAAGACACGAGTTACCCACAACTTATCTCTGCTCTCATTCAGGGAGATTTTAGCCTTGTACCTTGGTAAGTCAGGTCTCTAACTATTGGGTTCTGGCATCAGTTCTTCGTCTCAGGAAATACTTATTTGATTGTACATTGTGGAGCAGGTAAAAAGAAGAGACTGAGGAGATGTATCACGATTAAGTGATTAAGGAACTAAATTAGGACACAGCAGGATCAAGTCAAATGATGATGAAGTAGAAACTCCTAAGGAACTACTGCAGTTTCTGTGCTTCCTTGCTTTTGCACTCTGGGTTTGCAGGCATACAGTAGGTCTCTTCCTTGTAGCTTGGTGGTTTATAGGCTAGGCCCAATATGACCTTAAGAACTAAAGCACATTTTCTTTTTTCAGTGATTTTCCATAAGTCACTAGTATACAGAGGGACAGTGACCATTGGTTATACCTGCCTGTTTCTGTGGTCAAAGCAGATCAGAGATATTTCTTTCAAAAATACCTAATTTAGGAATCTGAGTTCCATTTTCACAAAGGCTTTAGCCCAGAGTAGCTGAAAGAGGGGATTTTTTAGGGCTTTAGTGACAAATACCTACATCCCCTTGCTTTTCTTGGGGATTTAACATCCATATGCATCACTTAGTCATCTGTCTTTATCATGATGCAATGTCTGATTATATTTCATCTGAGTTCTGATAATTACCACTAACAGCTGCATGGTACCTGCAAGGTGAAATGGACTTCATATTATTCCCACTCTTTGCAGTTGCTGTGGAAAAAGGCTGCATCCAGACAGCCCCCCTTGTTTGGATGACTTGCAGCAACTCGAAGTACAATGCTATTGATATAGATGAAATAATCTGAGAGAATAAACCTGAGAAAAAGATGCCGAATTAAGGTCTTCATTTGCTAGTCCAATTTTTCATATCCTGAGGAAGAATTCAGTCCACTCTGCTGGCTTTGCTTCAGGATTTCTTTGCCCATATTTGTTTTTTTATTTTTTCTTTCGTGGTTTAGTTGATAAAATTACAAGTGAAAATATCACTATGGGGGTTATGGAAAAGAAAAAGAATGCTCAGTGACTGATGTCTTCTTGCATTCAGTGGTTTCACTGAAGTCCTCCACATCTTATTTATTTTTCCAGGCAAGGTAATTTTCTCTAAATTATAGTCACAAATAGCAACTTTAAAATTCCTCCTTTCCAATAATACTACACACTTCTTACAAGAAAATGAAGTACACCAGCCTGTAAAGAGCACAGAATGTAAAAATAATTACATTCATTCTTATTAAAATGGCCAGTCATTTGCTGCAAAAGTACAATTTGTGGTGGCAGAAGAAAGTAATTTTTTAAATAAGATATTCATCCAACTATTCATAATATGATTTAATCAGTAGATTGTATGCAGACTTTAAATATAAAATGTCCAAAATCATCATAGTGAATTATTAACACTTGATATCTTTGGGAAGGGAGAATTGCACTCCTTATTTGCAATGCTAGAAGAAAGGGAAAGAGGCAGACTAATTATATCAACCAATGTGCCACATTTTTCATTCTCTAAAAAGTTTTTCATCTTCCTGCTGAGCTTGGAGGATGATGTCCTAACAAGCATAATGTTTAATTCTCCCAAGTTCTTCAGCAAGTTAGGACCTAAAAACTTATCAGTTTTAATAAAGCATCATATTTTGGTGCTTTTGAAGATGTCACTTGAACACAGTTGTTATTCTAATCTATAGCACATATGTTTTCCAGAAGGTTGGCCAAGGCCTACCAAATTTCATACATATTGCATTAAAGCATATTTTCTGCCCTGTGGTTCCCTTATTTGGTCTTATAGCCCTTAGTCTGCAAAAACACATGCTTTCCTTCTCTGTATTGGACAAATTTGCTAGAGGCTACTCATTCAATCCCATTGGCTTACAAGATGAAAAATTCATGTATGATGTATTTACCCCTTTTCAAAATCTGGCACTTTTTATGTGTGTGCGGGAAGATTACCTGAAGCATATTTGGCAGTTTTGCAGAGTTCTAATACATGCTACCTGTATATGTAAGCAATTTTCTAACAACATATGGTGGGCATAAGGAAACCTTTAGAAGTACTTTGTTTTTCACTCTAGATGATTTTAATAGCCTGTAGAGATCTACAGAGTTTTTAGGAAAATATGTAGCGGACAATATATAACCTTATTAAACAAAAAGCAGTGCCAAACAGCCATAACATATTGTTGCTATATTTTTGTATGATGTCTGGCATTTCCAGTCTGTAATTCTCAAGATTAGAAGTTTATAATATATCTTATTCACTGAGATTCTCAGTTCATTGGGAAAAAAAATTTGCAAGTTTAATTCTGTGCTTGTTTAAAAATAGCACAAGTAAATAGAAACTATTATAATATGTGACAAGAAAGTACATCAATTGCATTTACTAATCTTTTATTCCTCAAAGCGTGTTCCTTACACAAAGAAATCCTTTCATTCCTGTGGATCTGATTCTCCAGGGCATGACACCCATTTTAACCTAAGGTAATTTTATCTCTTTTAATAGCATTATACTTCAACAACACTGGTGTGGTGAGGTAGAGAATTAGTGCTGTTTCTATAGGGTAGCTTACAACCCTTCCTGCAAAACAGGCAAAGGAGTCAGAGCTCAGCCCTCTTTCTATTGCTTGTGTTCTGCAGTCAGAGTCAGGTGCAGGAAATCACGTACCTGCTCCACTCCAACTCTGAGATGGCATCTCTGGCCTCTCATTTGCACTCTTTGGCCCCTCCTGAGCACAGAGGTCTCACAATCACTTTGCTCTGGACTCGGTGGTGGTTGGTGGCAGCTGCTCAGGGCACAGACATAGCACCTGAACTCTCCTTCATGCTCTGCATGTCCTTGAGCAACACCCTCTGAGGCAAAGGATCTTCACCGAACCTCCTCGGTTCCCATGGCCATTTCTGGCAGCAGTGAGCAAAGAAATAATGAGCACAGTGTACAATGCACAGTCCTCCTACCTTCAGCAGTCTGTGCCACTCTCCACAGTCTCATTTATTGGCGCCAATGAAATGCATTTATTAAATAATAAGTGAATAGCAGTGTTTTGCCATTACTTTAGCCATTACTTAGAAGCGGATTATTTGTGGCAGAGAATAAAATAGACTAAAAGCAAAGGATAGGCAGTGCAGTGTGTTTTTGCGGCAGACCATAGGTTTCCTGAATTTAAAAAACCATCTCTGAAGGACACCAGAAATGTAGTGATGTCACTGAATATAGTAGCACCTTCCTTCTATGGAAATCCTCCAGAATCAATATTGTAGGTAATTCTGCTAAATCAGATTTTTAAGCAACATGCTAATCTCCCAAATACAGATTATAATTAAATTTCTTCTGATCTTTCATGAATTTGTACTCAAAAGATAGCATTAATTTATATGGCATAGAAAAATGACAAAGACCCCCATATACACAAAATGACAAGACACCCAGAGAGTAGCGTAGACAATTGCTCAGTTTCTTAGTGTTGGGAACTTAGTATTTGATTTGAATTAGTGAAATATTCAAAATGATTCTGTATGTTATCACAGAGTGGAGCTGTGTGAAATTATTTATGCTGGCACATCTGGTAGTTCCTAACAGCTACAAAAATACAGCTCTTTGGGTTAGATTTACTTACATTTTGTAGCAGCCTGGAAGCCAAAAATAGCACTATTAACTTAAGTGGTGGTGATTTTACTCATATGAAATGAATGATTTAAGAAGTTAAATCAATTTGGGATTTTTTTTGTTTTAAAAAGGACTGGGTACATCTCATAATTTAGGTAGACTTTTTTACTGTTATTTATGAAAGATTTTTCTTATACTGTGCTTCAAAAAAATCCCTCAGGTGTGTTCAGGCAATTGGTTATGTTTGTGAAGGGTGGTTATCCCTACAAAAGAACAAAAATACTGATGATGAGATCTTAAATTTCTAACTTGCATCCTAAATTTTGTTCTCATTTTTGTTAAGAGAAGTTTGATTCTGGCATTCAAATTTATGTCGAAATAACAGTGAAGAGTACAGTTTGCATGGTTTGGGTGCTAGCAAATCCACTTTTTAAAGTGAACAGAGTTTCTGTTTGCCCTAGGTGCAGAAAGGTACAGTTAAACTATTTAAGACTTTGGGACAACCTCTATAAATTTTCAGCCTGCGTTTGCTTATATCTGTGTCATACCTATGTATTTGCACACAGGTTTTCTCCTGAAGACTGTGTGAGTCTTCCTCCTCCTGCTGTTCATTCTCCAGAAACATTTTCAGAGAAAGATCTTATCATCTTTTGAGGTGAGTGTTTCATGAGTTTGATCTCTCTTTGTTTCATGAGTTTGATCAAATAAAACTCTTTCATTCTTCCATTTCTTGACCACTTCAGAAGGCCACTTCTACTTCTTTTTCAGTTTGAATTAATGTGATCTGAACATCAGAGACTGGGATGGCACTCGTCTCCATTTATTGAAGTATTTTAAGAATAAACTCTTTTCTCTACATGAAAAGACCCTTGGTGTTTTATTGTCATCCTACAAACCATTTGTCTTAAAATCATTTAACACAACCACTTTCTCCTCTTCCTCAGCTATTTCAAACTGATAATCACCCCATTGATAGTAATGTACAGAAGTTTCGTGCTTATGTTGTTTGTGTTCCTATGTTTTCTAATATTGGATTTTCCCTGCATCTTTTGATGTGACATTCTGACATACCTGTAAATTAATAATACACTACAAAACTGAGTCATGAGCAAATTTCTTTAGCAAACGACTTTCCATTTATTTTAATGGTACCTGTCTATTTCTTTTAATACGCCTTGCAAAGATGAGCATATCCCAGATTTGGACCATTTTCTCTTCTATTCTTCTTGATATCTAGGATATAACCTTTTTTTATGATGACTCCTTTATTTTTCTATCTTGTGTATGTACCTTCCTAACTTGACAGCATCTTTTTTGAATAGTTGTCCATGTAGGAATGAAGCCCCTTTCAACAAGATATCCCCTTGTTAAGGGATTTTGCCTGCTAGGGACAGGTTCTTGGTAGTACAGTCCTTTGACAATGAAAAGCATTCAGAAGTCATTGCCTTCTAGAAACCCAGTCTTCTTTCTGTTCAATTCTACACTAGTTTCTAAAGCAGCATCCTTCACTGCAGGTGTTATTTGTTCATTTCTACAGGTAACTGAAAATAACCATGATCCTGGAAAAAAAAACAAGAAAAAAGAGACTATTCTAGTATCCTCACTCCTCTTCAAAACTCTGTCCAAAGCGGTGGTATTCTCTGCATTTCTCTTGTGATTTCCTGGAACACAATGTTGACTGCCATCTCCAGAAATAGTAGCACAGTCATTGCCGTAATGCCTGATCGCCTGGCAAAAAGAAACCCAAACAGGCTTCCTAATGATGTTTTTCTCTTGTTTGCTTTCCAAATAACATGAGGGAGATCTCTGACCTTGTCCAAATCCAAGCCTGTAGGAGCTCAAGTTCTTCCCTTTTGTTTCACAGCAGCAATAGACAAATCACTTAAAATTTCTGTTGAAAAGGGGAATAATCCTTTTTCCTAATTACTTCAGGAATCTGGCTACAGTCTTGACTTACATTAATTTTTGCTTGATTTCAGGCACCTAGGCTCATAGTCCTCCTTTTTCCATTACAGTAGCAGCTACACTTGTCTATTTTCCCTAGGATCAGGTGTGGAAACACCTTATCTCCCAGTTTTATTTTCTTACTCCTACTCTAAAGCTTTTTTGATGGGTCTCAATGGTCTTACCCAGACATTTCTCTGCTGTGATACAAATCTGAAGCATGTTCTTTCTCTTAATATCTCTATAAAGTTGAATATCCCTGAGCAGTCATCATTTAATCAACTAATTAGTCATCTTTCCATCTTCATTATCTTGTCCTCTCACTTTCTTTGTCAATGACCTGAAAAAAATTATGTTGATGATCAACTTTTCCTCAGCACTGCCATCATTTTCTGTGGGCTGGTGCAGTGATCTTCGAGATAGGATTCTTCTCAATATGTGAGATTTATGAGAAATTGAAGAAATCAAACTGCCAAAAGATCTGGACTATGTATGGGAAATTTTAGATGAAAATATTGAGAATGGTTCCAGATCAGGATAGTAAAATACCCAAAGTGAAATGTACATGAAATGATACAGGTGTTGCAAAAGGTAGGCTAGAAAATATTGCCAGAATAAGCAAGACCTTTTTCTGAAATGTTCTAAATGTGGTCTGAAAAAAATCCAGTTATGGTCTCCTGCTTTCCAGTTGGAGATAAAGGTCCGCAAAGGCAACGATATAAAAGACAATAAAGGCTTTGGAACTATTGTTAATTCTAACAAAATGCTCATGTTTGTAAGATAACCACTGCATTTTACAATTTAGAAATACAATCAAGCAAACTTGTTTTTCCCATATACAGCAAACACTTTCTTCATTTTCAATGGTAATCAACAAAGTCTAAAAAATCAAAATAGAAATCTCCATTTATGCAAAAATAAAAGTCTGCTGTCATTTAGAGATACACAGAATGATCATATATATTTAAAAAAAATTCAGTATAAAAGAAATTTTTTATTATGTCTTTGATGGTATATAAAATATCAAATCATTACATGATCAATTTTGTTAGCATTGTGCTATAAAATTCAATAAATTGCTGCTGAGATTGATTAATAACCAAAACAAAGATGAAATATTGAATTAGTCTCAAAATCCTTTGTTTATACAGAAACAACAGATTAGTCTTACCACGTGCTATAAACTAAGAGGTAATGAAAGAAACAAAGGAAGCTGGGCTGGATTCTACTTTCAGTTCTACAGAGTAGGTCATGAAAACCTCTATTCTCTGCACAGAGGGAATAGAAAGAGACAGGCTCTTTGAAAAGGTAATTTAGCCACCCTTTCATAAACACCTGTCATTTAGACAAATCATCTTCTGGAGATGCCCATCTCCCTCATTGATTTGAGAATGTAGCTAAGTCAAATGAGGCACACACTTCTGGATGAAGACGGTAGGATGCTGAAGTGCCCCCTTCACCTCAAGCCTGTGGGTGAATTCCTGCCCCACTGAGATCAGGAGACTTCAGTGGCAAATGACCATCACTTAAGTCTTATGAGGAGTAGCTGAGGATACTAGGGTTGTTCAATCTGGAGAAAAGAAGGCTCAGAGGAGACTTTATTGCCCTCTACTACTATATGGAAGGAGGTTGTAGTGAGGTGGGGAACTGCCTCTTCTGCCAGGCAGCTATTAACAGGACAAGGGGAAAATGGCCTAAAGTTGTGTCAGGGGAGGCTCAGGTTGGGTATCAGAAAATTTCCTCATTGAAAGAATGTTAAAGCAGTGGAACAGTCTCCATCCCTGGAAGCGTTCAAAAAACTGCAGGGACATGGCACTGCGCAATGGGGTTTAGTGAGTGTGGTGGTATTCAGTCAAAGGTTGGATTTGATGATCTTGGAGATCTTTTCCAACCTTAATGATTCTATAATCACTATTCTTGCATCTTCTTCAAGATAGAACTTTATTACTGTGTGTAAAAGTTACTTAAAATATCAAATAATCTTTCCCACTCATTCATCCTGGTGTGTTTTTTATACTGACTTATTTCAGTGAAAATTCACTGTTTCATAAAGTACTGCAAAACCTGCTGTTCCTCCCCTAGGAGTCTCCTGTAGCCTGACAGTTATAGCTCCTGTCTCAAATATTCAGAGATCAGTAAATATTCAAGATGCTTGAGAAAGGAGTACAGTGAAAACATGATTATACCCATTCTCTTTTCCTCTCTGAAAATATTCTTACTCACAAATTCTCCTGCACAGATTCTTATGCACAAATTCTTATTCTTCATTACTTTCTAGTCTACTCATTCTCTCTGAACGGGAGGGTGGATCCAAACCAGAGTTCAAAACTGTCTCATGTTTGGTCAATATTGTACAGATGCATAAGAATAAAGGCAGTCCCAGGGATTTGTTCTTTTACATGGTTTGCTCGTGATTATCATGGCTGCAGATTTTAAAAGGTAGATGCTAAAAGCACATATAAAGGGAGGGTTGAGGAGGGAATAAGCGTAAAGTGAGTGTTCCTTTTCCAAATCTTTGCTGTGTAATCTGAATCAGTTAATCGCAGCAAATTAATTGAACCACTGTATACAACATGACCAAGCACCCACATTTTTACTAGAATCCTAGAGGAAGTATGTACCGTGGGGCAGAGAGATTCTTGAAATCAAGCATATAATACACTCTTCAAACACACACCACCCCCCACTCCCTGCATCGTCATGTTATACTCAGCATATTTATTAAAGGTCATGAGAGCCCTTCAAAATGTACAGAATAGGAGTTCATTCCTGAAAAACCTTCTGAGATTAATAACTGAAAGAAAATAAGTGAAAACTTTAACAGCTGATTGAATCAATTTTATGGGGGGCGAGGTTTCTGCATTTTACTGTTTTTCCTAGTATTGGCACAAGGCCAATCTCCAGTGCAGATATACTGGATCTGAATAAAACCAGACCTGAAAAAATATGAAGTCTAGAATAAATCAAATTCTGTGGAAGTTTTGACATAGCAGATTCACATTAGAGATTTATTCTGGTATTGCTCCCAAGAAATCCATCACTGTACTGCACCTGGAAATATTATATTGTCTAGAAAAGTCACTGGAAAATTGACAGATTCCCAGTTGTATATTATTGTATATATTAGTGTAACCTTATTTCTGTGAACCTACAGTTCTTTAAACCAACGACTGATCAACAACATGTGAAAGATTTCTGTGGACTTTACTGTAATTCCTTGTGGCAGTGCCAAAATTGCAGGAAAAAAATGACTGCTTGTTAAGGTGTGTAGAAAGCCCTGTTAAAAAAGGACAAATGTACACATGACACTGAAAGAGCAGGCTTGGATTTGACAGCAGGAGAACATTGTACATTTGGGATACTGCCCCTCACCAGCAAGACCCTCTGCTTCTGCACTTCTTGAAAGGCAATGATTACAACATCTGCAAGCAAGAGGAGAGAGTTGAAACAGGAAGTTATTGTATAATGACAGCATCAATTTGATCACCAAATCCTCCATCATTTCTACCCTATCATCATTCCTGTGGTGACAAGAGGTCTATCTGCTAAAGTTGTGTGCTGGATTTTGTCCAAGTGACTCCCACTGAACTAAAAAACTTCTGTGTTCTGCTTTGGCAACCCAGTGCCCAAAGAACAGTCTGCTAATGGACATGCAACCTGGACTTTCTAGGGGTTATGGAGATCATTTAATCATATAAGATACAGGTAGGTGTACCAACCTGAGTACCGGCATAGGTATCGCGAAGTGGCACAATGCTGCTTAGATTGGAACTTTCCTGTAATTGCTTGCTTGGAGCATTAAAAAGAAATAACATCCTACAAAATTATCTCCTTAAAGAGCTGAGTGGTATAGCAGAGTACTTACATTCTGTAGTTAATCTTCTCAGAGCAAAAATTATCAGTAAATATCCCACTCTAGTTCAGAGATCTTTAGTGGTATTTTTTAACTTATTCACTATTGTGCCCATTTTTGGGTTCTCTATGGCAGGTGCAGCAAAGAGAGAATAAAAGCCTCTTTCTGCCTTTGGTTGAACTAGAAGCCAGAATAGGTGTTCACTCAAAAACAAGTTAGAAGTTACCACAATGAGGGCTAGTATGTGTGTGAGTTGGATTTAACCTTTTTTGAGTTAGGATTATTTTTATTCTGCTTTTTCAAGACACCAGTTTCTGAAGAATGTTTTGTTTCTTGTTTCTGCTCTTGGAAATCACTCCCCCAGCACCTCTTCAGCAGAGAGTTCAGCTAAGTGCTACAAAATTCCTGGCACTTTCATCTTGTCCACGCTGATGTTACCTCTTCGCTTTGCCTTCTTCTAAGCAGGTATTTCTTACAATTCTTTCTGTTCAAGCCAAAGCTCTGCTGAAACTAGGATAGAAACATTGAGGCATGGTTTTAGAATACCTATTTCTGTTCTCAATAGAGGAGCTCAGAATTCAAGTTACTAATTGTATCTTTAGAGAAGAGTCTAACCAATTATGCATATTTCACTGTGGTGAGGCAATATTCTTTTTTGTGGGAAGCCTCAGAGGCCAAGACTGTAGGGGTTTTATCTTTTCTTTCCAGTAACTCAGAAGAATAAAGAATCAAAACTGAGTGCTTTATCTAATTGTAACTCAGATAGTGAATTCAATTTAATGTCATCTGGTAAAGGCCAACTATTTCCTAACTAGCGATGTGGAGCCTGAGGGAGCAATGGAAGTGAAATGAAAATGTATAGTCAATCAAAATGCATATTAGTAAAGTTTGAATCTATTTTTATAAAAGTATTGTAAATTTTAAATGGCTGGATTATAGTAGTTTTTCATTTCTTGATCTACTTAATATATATTCTGGTGCCAGAAACTTCAGCTGTTCCATTTCAACAAAGATGAATCTTTGTGTCCTAGTTTTCCTGTACTGTTCTATACTCTTTTTTTGGTGGACAATGAGCTGACTGTTCTTTTCTTCATGTATGCATTTGTGGACATGTGCACAAATGAATGAGGTTGCTTAAAACTATCCCTATGTGCTTCTGTCTGTCTAAAGAATGTGTGCCCAACTGCAGAAGCATTCCTTTATCTCCCAGTCTTGGTTCCTCACCCTTCAGTAGTTTTCAGTTTTAATGCACCATATTTCAAGGAGTCCAAGATGTACATGATCTTTTTCCACAAATCAGTGGTTCTATTTTTCCTAGCTATTGTTTTATTTCAGATGGATCCACTCCCTCAAATCTCTCCCTACCACTGAAGCTTAATATCTTCACAAAAAATTTCTTCCCTGGAAGAAATATGACCCTGGCAAATAATGATGAATTCCCTATAAACTGAGGTATCACACCAGCTAGAAGCTGTGCACAGTCAGGATTCTCCTGGATGCACATACTTGGAGGGATAGCTTGGCAAGGAGAGTTGAAATATTAAGATGACTTAAGAGACCAAGTGTTCTGGGACTGGGGGCATGGTCAGCCACTTTCTCAAGCCTGTAGACGTCAAACTAGCCTTGCACCTAAACACTCAGTGTTTAAATCCTGGAGATATTTCAGATGAATAACCACTGTGTTATGGGCAGGGATTGTTAGTCTAAGCCTTTTTAGGATACACCTCTTATTTTCCTTACAGGCCAAGCTCACATATTGCTCAAACCATGTGAAATTGTCCACAAGAGCTGGCACAATTATGAACCTCCTGTTTTACAAAATAAATAGCGATTAAGAGCACTGAATCCCTAATCTCAAGAAATTTGAACCAACAGTTCCAACTTCTGCTCATTTGAGCTTTCTGATTTTTAAAGTGCTACATAAATATGTGAAGCTCTAGGAAATTAATTAAGTCAGGAGCTGCCTAAGCATCCACCTCCTGAACTTAGGCTAGGCTTTTCTTAGTCCTATTCAGGATGCAACTCTGCCTTCACTTTGCTTTTGTCAACCACTTTAGCTGCACTGTACAGATAACATTTTCAGTTATGACAAAACAAACTTCTGTAACAAAAAATTGATATGTTCAATATAAAATAAAGCCAGGCCTCTTTTTAAATGTAATGGGGAGCAGACAGGTATTCTGGATTTTTAAAAAAATCAGGTTTGATTGGAAACCTGTGGTTTTCAGAATTTCTAAGCCATGAAAGCATTATCTGGCTTTGGGAGAAATACTATTGTTCATGACTCTTTGGTTCAATATGTTCCCTCTCCTGCCCTCACTCAACATCTTCTTTAACTTAGGTGTCAGAGCTTAGATAATCACCCTTTGCTTCTGTAGCAAGCAAGCTCCTCTGGATGGCAGTTCATCTAATCTTTAAACAGGCATATATAGTAAACCAGAAAACAGCCCTCTCCTGCCTGTGTCTTCAGTGCAGCATGCATCCAGCTCAGCATTTTGCCACTTTGTGATGAATCATATTGTGTCAAACCTTTCAGCGTGTTTGCCACAGTTCATTAGAGTTAGAAGAGGCTGTCTGCTCAACATTGCTGCTATGTCTGGGCAACTGCCATGCTGTGAGACTCACACAATGCTGAAAAATCCCTGCTCTGAAAAGTATCTGCTCATCAAAGGTGGAAGAGTTCAGCCTGGGAGATATATGACACTTTAGGGACATTATGGGCATAGATATTCGCAGGCTCTTACTCCAAAGAACATCACAGCAAGGCTGCTAGAGGGTTCTTTGGGGTTTCTTTCCCTAATGGAAAATACTTCTGAACCAGACGTGAAAATCATCCTGCCTCATCTCTTCTAAGCTGCTCGTGCTCAAGGAAGTGTTTTTCTTCTGCTTAATTAAACAGCATCATGATTCCTGTGACAATTACTCTCTTAAAAATAACCATGTTTATGTTCTTACCTTTCTCTGCACCTTCCAAGTCACATCTATTCACATGATATAAATGTCCGAATTTGTATTTCAGTGTTGCCAACTTTTATAGGCTCATGTCTTCCTAAACTAGCAATGTAATTATAACTGTCTACCTCCTGGTATTTATTATTAATATGAATATAATGAAGTGGGTGATTAAGCAGTCACTGGTTACTCCTGTAATCACCAGACCAGCCCCCTAAGGAAACTGGGTTCAATAACATGTCACTGGAATGATGAAATCTTAATGAGTCATCAACGAGATGCAGAATTGTGAGGCTCAGCAGAGTTCAAGTCCTGTTTATCATAAAAATGAAAGGAGATGAGGCTGGGAGAGGAGGAGAAATGGCACAAAATGGAGGGATATGTACTCAGTTAGTGTGATTTGCATTACTTCTATTGGATCTCTGACAAATAAAACCTGCTGCGGATCTGCCCTTCATCATTAGCACAGTAGTTGCAAAACATTTGTTTTGATATGGAGCTCTATTTCCACACACTCAGCTGCTGCCTGACATCTGCATTAATTCAGAGCATGTCAGAGATGGGACCACCTCCTCCCCATCTGCCCCCTATGCTCACCTCCCCATCTTCCTTTCACAAAGAGCATCTGTGATAGGAAGTGATTTACAGAAAAAGAGTTTCCAAACCCTCTGGCATCTTGGATCTGCTTATACAAGCTTGCCCTGATTAATTCAAAATTCTTCTTGTTCTAATAATCCTCTCATTTCAAAGCATCTTTGTAGTTCCTTCACTATCTTTTGTTGGCATGCAAACGAGCAACCTCAGGTATGGATGTTTAACTTTTTTGTACTCCCTTTTTTCAAATTCGTATAGGTTTGGAGAGATGCGATATAGCCTGGTTTTTTCTTCCCTCAATGTATTCTTCATGTTATTAATAATTCATATTCTTGAGAAGGGAGGTAAAAAACCAAATTACTCACAGCCCTGTTAGACACAAAGAAGTGACAAAGCTTCTGCAAGAAAGACTGCAGGTCAAGTTCAGACGTGGGAAAAGCAGCACCAACTCTATTGAACTACTTCCAGATTATTCGTAACATCAAGGCAATATGTCAGCTGCTCAATAATGTATCCTGCTTCAACCTTCAATTAACCTTTTTATTCTTAAGCATTTAGCTTGGTAAGTCACGCAAATTAATTTACTGAGAAGCTAATAAACAATGAGTCAAAAGAATCAGGAGCTGGATGATTAGGTGTTTAGTTATATGGTTTATTATTTATTTAAACTGAATTTTGATGAATTATTGAAGCTTTAACATTAGTCCTTTTTTTTTTTTTCTTTTTTCAAAATATGTTTTTTCTAAGTGTAGAGATGATTTTCTAAGAGCCCCATATGACATGATCTAAGGCCCACGCATTTACTTTGGTAATCTGATATTTCAGTACTTTGTGCCCTTGAGGCACAACTGTTATTCCAACTATATGCAAGGAATTGATGCAAAAATAAAAATAAGCATTAAAATAAAATTAAAAGAAACCTTCTCAAACATCTTCATCTGTCCAAAGCATCAACAGACCAGATATCATGACACAGGATCTACAGGAGAAACACATCTTTCTGCAAGTAGGTAAGGTACGGAAGAATCTCTGCATTGGCACTATATACCTGTGTTTAAACATGTTTCTTGCTCCCTCATAGTCAAATGGCCATATTTATATCAGCTGACAGACGGTGACCGTGTGTGCCTGAATGCTCTGCCCTCGCAGCAGGGGAAGGTATTTCAGCTTAACTAATGGGAGAAGCCAATCTGCATGAAAACTTCCCAGAAATGGGCAGGTAACCAGCTTCCCCTTTGTAGACAGGGACAGAGAGAAGTAAGTGACAGTAGAACTTCAGATTTAACCAAATTAATCTCTTCCCCCTATAACTGATATATGTCTCCGTCCTGCCAAGAAAAACAAATGGCATCTGATGACAATGGCAAACACTAATTTATGGCAGAGAACAAACATTCCATCATTTAGTTCAGCTCAATTAGAGCTTTTTTTTGTTTTAAGTGACAAAAAGCTTTAGGTTTTTGTATTTCAAACCTGGCAGCTGAAAGCAGAAAGAAACCTTCTGATTCATGGTGGTAGAAAGTAGATTTTGCAGATCCAAAGTGCCAGGGTGAACTGGCAGATTCCTCTCTTTGTTTTCCATCTTCCAGTTATTCCCCATAGCTCAGGATACACATGGTCTTGGAAAATAATACATGCATAATATACTTTTGCATGTATAGTTTTTCCAATGGGTTTGGGAAACTATCTGCCCTAGGATTTATGAATAAAGATGAGTGCCTGTGCAATTTCCTTTTATAAAATGTAAGTCTACTAAAAAAGTGGGAAAAGTAAGTGGTTACTGTTCCCTATGAATTTTGTTGATCAGTGTTATGAATTATGCATGTATCCCTCCTGGGTCCAGCGTCCTCTGGCATTTCTTAAGTAGTAGCTCAATATTTTCTACCACTCTGATAAATCATTCAATAGAGAAAGGGTAAGTCCTGATTCTTGAGCCACTGTTCAGAGGCACTGACTGATTTGGTTTGTCAAACAGCTTAGTTTTACATTCCACAGCTGAAAGTCTGACATCCATGTCTTTATAGTCCACCAAGGTCACAGGGACACAAGAGTTGTGAAGTGTGCTTTCAGCTTCTTGGATGCTGGAAAATGGCTTGAAATCCAGCAGGAAAATTTCTGCTTCTGTAGAGGCACAGTTTTTCTGATGTTTTTAATCTTTTTCTTGACAGAGATATGAGATAACAATGGTGTCCCAAGGAGATGGTATTTCTTTCTTTAAGGAGAATTAGAGGTCAGATATTTCTATAATGTTCACAATATCTACGATAGAAACTGTTCAGTGAAAATAACCTGGGGCTTTCTTTTCAGAACTGAATGTATTCTGTACATCTATTCCACGTATATCATGAAAATGGCTGTGTAGAACTGATGGAAGAATTCTGCTGTTCACAGATTATGGGTTAAATAAATAATGAGTTAAAGAAAAATAGCGTGGTTTCATTTCAAAATAAGTGGTTGCAACCCAACCCTGAGGACTAATAGTTTATTCCCACTGCTGTACACTACAACTTCCATTAAATTCCCAAAGCTAAGTGAAATAACAAAGTAACCATGCTAAATACATCTTTTCCTCTTAAATGAATTTTTCTCCTTGCTCAGCAATATCATGGAACAGATCTTAATGCAAACCATGCTAAGGCACATGGAAAGAAGGAGGTGATTTGTGACAGGCAATATGGCTTCACGAAGAGCAAATTATGCCTGACAAATTTGGTGGCCTTCTACAATGGGGTTGCAGCATGGTGGATGAGGGCAGAGAAACTGATGCAATCTGCCTGTACTTGTGCAAAGCATTTGACACTGTTCAGCGTGACCTTCTCATCTCTAAGCTGGAGAGACATGGACTTGACCGAAGAACCACTCAGTGGATGAAGAATTGGCTGCAGGTTGCACTCAAAGAGCTGCAGTCAATGACCCAATGTCTGAATGGACAGCAGTGACAGATGGCGTTTCTCGGGGGTTGGTATTTGGACTGGTGCTGTTTCATATCTTTGTTGGCGACATGGACTGAGGGATAGAGTGCACTCTTAGAGAGGTTGTGGATGATATGCAGCTCTGTGGTGCATCCAACAGGCTGGAGGGAATGGGATGCCATGCAGAAGGACCAGGACAGACTTGAGAGGGGGGCCTGGGTGAACCTCATGGAGTGCAACAAGGCCAAGGGCAAGGCCTGTTGCACTTGTGGACATGTGCACAAATGCACGTTCAAAAACCCCAATTGGAACAATCACAGGCACAAATACAGAATTTCAATGAGTAGATTGAAAGTAACCCGGTGGAGAAGGACTTGAGGGTACTGGTGGATTAAATACTGATGCAATGGGCACTTGCAGTCCATAAAGTCAGCTGTGTCCTGGGCTGCATCCAAAGTAGCCTGGCCAGCAGGGTGAGGGAGGAGATTCTGCCCCTCTGCTCTGTTTTCATGAGACCACGCCTTATAGTGCTGTGTCCAGCCCTGCTGTCCCCAGCACAGAAAGAACAAGGACCTCCTGGAGAAAGGCAAGAGGAGGAACACAAAAATGATCAGAGTGCAGGAACACCTCTCCTATGAAGAGAGGCTGAGAGAGTTCAACCTGGAGAGAAGGCTCCAAGGTGACTTTATGGCAGCCTTTCAGTACCTAAAGGGTTTACAAGAGAGCTGGAGAGAGACTTTTGACAAGGGCGTGTAGTGATAGGACAAGGGAGAATGGCTTTAAACTGAAAGAGGGCAGCTTCAGATTAGATATTAGGAGTAAATTCTTTACTCTGAGTGTGGTGAGGCACTGGCACAGGTTGCCCAGAGAGGCTGTGTGTGCCCCATCCCTGGAAGTGTCCAAGGCCAGGGTGGATGGGGCTTTGAGCAACCTGATCTAGTGGAAAGTGTAACCAGATCATCTTTAAAGTCCCTTCCAACCCAAAGCATTCTATGACTGTACAATTCTATGATATCGAAAATCTTTATGTTGTGTATTTTATTTGAGGTAAGTTTACTACAGAGAGATGATTTGTAGGATTTTCAAAACACACAATTCAAATGCAGAATCATGAGCGTTTGTGGTGGATAGAAGTGGAAGTTTCACCTTTTAACCCTCAGGGACCAAAGATGACTCCTGTGCCCTGTATGTCTATCCAACTGAATGCCACAAAGAACATTTGACAGATATAGTTAAAATGTTCATGAAAACTCTCTGAAAAATATATCTGACTAATATAAAAGCTTTATTTCAAGGTCTCAAAGAGCAAAAAACACATTCTGTACTTCAAAAAATTCATGCAGATGGAGGAAAAAAATTCAAACCCACAAATCAATATCAGGAGTAAAATCTTGCTCCTTTGAGCATTCTGATAAATACAAACAGATCCGAGGATGCTGTAAGAGGACAAAATTAGCAAACAGAAATTATAATTTATGGCTGCAAATAATGTGGAATATGTGTCAACTCTCTCTTCCCTAAAAGAATGGAAATAAGGAATGAGGGAAAAGACTTCCATCTTTTTTATGATGGAAGCATAATAGATGAGAAGTTCAATCTCTCCAAAAGGCCATCACTCCATTTCCAACACCTTTCATGAAAGGTACTTCAAGAGAGCAAGAGCTTCCAACTTCCTATCTAGAAGTAAAGCAGTCCTTCAATCGTGTATCACACACATTTGACAAACCATTCTATGCCACTGTTACTGATGTCTTTGTTACACTTTTGTCTTGGTGCTTATTTCCTATTTTTATATCCAGCTGGGCAAGGAGCTTGACATGCTCACACCTTCTCAATATATTACATGGCTGCCTGTTAGTACTCAGTAGGGAGCTGATCATAAAGAATCCCAATTCTATTCTTGGCTTTCTGAGAGACGCCTGCTGTGTGCTGCCTGGGGAACTGAAGAGTCCAAACTGATGTAGTTATCCTAAAAAGCTAGACAGAAAAGGGAATAAATTGGGGTCTGACATATTGGCATGTTGGCTCTGAATCCTTGGTCTGACCATGAGAATTCTCTTATATATCATCTTAAGTTTGCAAGCTTCCTTCTAAACTGCCATCCATGTTAGGTTTATGACCTTATTTAGTAATAATAGCAGAAAAATAGATGGGGATTTTAATAGCAGTTAGGAGTGAGATTTGTTGTCTTGTTTTCTGTTTCTGGAGGATATAGGAGTATTTGCTGCAAGTCTCTATTTTCCTCTTGGACTTTTGTCTTTCTTTACTTATTTGTTTG
Source organism: Aleadryas rufinucha (assembly GCA_013397815.1). Lineage (NCBI taxonomy): Eukaryota > Metazoa > Chordata > Aves > Passeriformes > Aleadryas > Aleadryas rufinucha. Next base: position 141,229 of record VZTH01001288.1, read on the forward strand.
TTTGACATGAAATTTGTCCTCAGAATTGGATGGTATCCTTCACACAGTAACAGAGCTGTCATGAAATTAAAGTTCCATATATGTGTGTTGTTTGAGAATACATTTTCCTCTGTATCTGAGTGGTGCTGAAATCTCTCTGAACAGTTATTACCAGAATCTGTTACCCTAGGACTGAGTAGAAAACAAGCAATGAGGCCCAAGAACATTTATGTCCCTTACAAAAGGATACGAAGAGAAACAGTCCCGGGGAAAGCTTGTCAAAAGACCATTACTGTCTTCTTTTTCTCCCCTTGTCCATTTCTCAAGTCACTTTAACGCATTTTGTTCACGCTCAAAGTTGTCAAACAGGAGACTTGGGCTTTGTTGTCACATGAGGTCTCAAAGACAGAGCTGTAGTTAAACTGAGCTCTGCAGCACTACCAGGCATGACACAGACCTCTGGCACTGCACCAGTGCACAGGTTATTGCTGCTCACACAAAAGGATGGCAGGGCTGGAGGTAAGTCTAGCTCACAGGTCAGCAGTGGGCCTTCACAGCATTTAGAAGGTGCCTTACCCACTGAACAAGTAAACCACCACAGCTATATTCAAGTCAGCTTTGTGACAGGTTGATGCAGAAGGTAGTTAACATGTGGAGGTTATGTCACTAAAACAGTAATATCACTAAAACAAGGGACAAAGTATCTCCAGAAAAAGGCATCAGATTGATGAAGGTTGATTTAATGGCTACATGAACTCCTCTACTCTTAACATATGAGCTGCTTAGCAGAAACACTTGATAGTTTCCTAGTTTATTTCAGTGTATCTAGTGAAGAGATTTTGAAAAGATCCCATGGAGTGATGGATTAGTTACATTTCTTTTGCCATCTAAGACCACATGTTCGGTTGAGATAACCATCTATCAGCAGGGAAGAGACAGAGGAACAGATAGATACTCCTATCCCATCTAGGATACCCACACTACCCAAGAACTACTTGCTTGGTTTTGATTTAATTTATTTTATCCACTGTATAATATAATTTCATAACTGAAAAAAATAGCCTTGACTTTTCATGAAAGGATATTAGCCAGCACTTTTGTGTTTATCTGTAGCTTTTTGCTGAGGCTGGAGGGAAGAACATCCACTCCTTATTACCATCAACTATTTTAAATCTCCTATGCTACCTCCTCAGAGCAAAAGCAGCTGATAGCCCATGACTTGACTGATAGACAATTAGACCAACAATGAGCGTGAAATTTACCATTGAAAAAGAATTTTTCCCCTTGAAAATAGATTTCCTTTTTTTCTCTGCCAAAGCACTTATTTGTATAATAAAGAAAAATAAATACCACTTACTTTCAGAGCAGATGTAACCCTATATGACATTTTTACTAACACAACTTCAAGTAAAATTTATACTTAGTAAAGAAAATTTGAAACAGGATATTAAGTCAAAAGTATTTGTAAAAGCACAAGTGAAAATGAGTATTTAATTATACTATCCCAGGTGTCAGAGCAAGCAACTAGTGAATCATATTCTCAGTTTATTCTTTCTATGTAGTGGACACAGAGCAACACTGAAGATGGCACCTTGCAATTCAGATATGGGGCCAAGGCTTCCCCTGTCACCTGGATCTTTTGTCAGTATGTGTCTCTACACCCAAAATTGATCAAACCGTTTATGTTTATGAGACATTTTCTAAACAAAACACATGACGAAGTCCCACAGAATGAAAGAAAGAGAACAGAAATGTTGGTGACAGACTAAATAGTCAGAAGACTGTTGCATAGTATGAGAAAGCACTGGAAGAGTTAAATGAAGGCATTGATTTAGCTACTTGGGGACAAGTAACAGGGAAAAAAAGAGGACACTGAGTAGATCAGGTATACTGCTGGGGTTAGGAAACCAGCCTGCAAAGCTAGGAAAGGAACCTCCTATGATTTTGACTTTCACAAGAAGGGCAGTGAAGACACACCTAGAGAAGCAGTTTTGGCTTCTAATTGTGGTTTAAGCAGAAATGCACAGAAAGGAATCACAGTCACTTCCTGAGCAATTGGGCTGTTTGGAGGTTTTCTGAAACAGGAGTTGAGGAGATATCCCAAACCATTTAGAGGGGTAGTATCCATGGAAGAGGAGAACACTGTGTTTTTAAAATGTCCTCTTCGAGTCAGCATCTGACAGTTTCTTCAGTCAAACTGTGTGTTTGATATTCATATACGGTAAAATGGCACCGCGTGCTTTGCTTGTTTTAGAGCTCTGAAACACAGGGTGAATTGCTACTGCTGAGAGATGGGCACCTGTGTAGTTACTCCTGAGGAAGAAGAGATGAGGAACGAGAAGACGGCATCTTTCGTCTAAGATCAGTTGCTCTCTTTTCATGACAACTTGTTCAAGTAGAAAAATGAACAGCAAAGCTACCTATCCTCAGAGATCTGTAACTCTCTCAGTCCTTTTTCTCTGCTTCTTACCTTCTGTGGGACAACCAGTTCTAAGGAGAATTGAATGAGCCCTGCTTAATATAAAACATCCCTTTTGTAGCTCCTTTATTTTGATGCAGTGCTAGTACGTCTTTCTCTTCCCCCTCCTGCTTTGCCGGAAACCCTGAGCATTCTTGCTAATTAAATACTCAGCAGGAAACATGCAGAGAAGAAACAGACAGGAGCAACAGGAGAGCGGTCTGGCACAGCCCAAAGCCACCAACTTGCTGGATGTGTGCATCAGCAGTTTGAGCAGCCTGCTCCTTGTCTAAGTGAGGGTGACCCATGCAAGACAGTTGCAGGAGTCAGCTGATGCCCCATGTGCTGTGTGGGATGTGGGGGAAACTGTCTGAACTCGATTTGGAGCCTTGTATAACCTAAGAATCAATGCTATTCTCTTTTCTTCCCTTCCCTTCCTTTTCTTTTTTCCCAAATGCCACTTTCACCACGGCTTTCTGAAGTGGACAGTAAGTATCCAGACATTCCAGGAAAGATACGTGTGTATTCAGATCATTTGGGTCATGAATACATGAAGAGTTATACAAAATCCATTAGCAGAAACTAGTTCACAAAATTCTGTTTTTCATCTGACTAAGGTTTTGGTTAAAAATTCCTTAGTGCTGTAACTCATGATTCCTTCATTAAATGAGCCCAGATTTGAGGAAAAAAAATTCTTGATTTCCCTCCATCTTACACATTTCAGCAGATAGATAAATGGGTTTGATGTCAAACCACACTCAAAGGGGTTTATATATCTGAAATCCTTAAATCATGACTGAATTGGAAAATTGTTTTCTACCTTACTCTAAAATGAAATAATGTCTTAACTGATTGTGTAGAAAACTCAGATGGAAAGATCATATTTTAAAATTTATTTTACTTTCCTTTTAATCATGTGTCCTTCTCTCTCCCTTTATCAACCTTGGTTTGTGAGGTTTTTTTCTTACTGGAACTGTAACATTCAGAAATCATTCTTGTCAGAACTGTTGTTAAAATCAATATGCCTCCATATAATATTCTGGATAGTTAGAGTACTGCTGAAATACTCTTACCTTTCAGTCTCAAAAGGGCACCATGGCTGTTGTTTATCCTAAAAAAAGCCTACACACATCATTAGAAAATTTGTCATAAAATTACTGATAATTGTTTGGCAGTGCTTCAAAGTGTCACATCACTCACACAGCACACATCCTTAGCACATTCTTGCTTAGCAGTGAAATGAAACCTCACAATTTTCAATATTTCCCTGCAGGGCTGCACTACATTAGTCCTACATGCAGCAGATGCACGGTTAATATTCGATGCATGGTTGAGTGCAGGCAGGCTTTAACCATGGAATTTCTTCCCTCTAGGGATTTCATGACTCCAGTGGGGAAATACTTCTGCCTAAAATCTCTCCTCCTCTGTCACAGAACACACACATCCACTGTGCAGCCACCTATGCCCCCACACACCCTGAGCCCGGGATTTGTCACCCTTACCCCCTTCTGTGCTACTGCTGTTAACAACAATTTGATACAATGGAGATTATCTATTTCTGCATGAGGAGTTATTCAATCCTTGAAGAAAACTATTCAGACTGCACTTTTATTAGGAAGTGTTGAAACAGGATTTCTTTACATGTTCAAACAGTTGAAATATTTAACCCAAATCACTCTTTCCCATGAGAACATGCAGTTTCAATGATTTATCAAAAGAACCCCAAATGAACAAGGAAAGCACCATAAATTTGCTGAGAAAGTTCCAGCTCTAGACGTAAGCACAGATTTTAATGACAGAATCAGTGGATTAGACTCCACACTGCAGTTCCTTGGAGGTCTGACTGGCACTTCCAGAGCAGAATCAGGAAAGATGCAGGAGGAAGTTATTTTCTTCTTATAATTATCTTTCAGGCTGACACATTATATATTTCGGTGTTTTGATATTTCAATGAATATCAATAATTCATGCATCTTCTTTTAAATATATCTCACGTGAGCTCTCATTTTGTTGCTCTGGTACAAAAATTGCATCCTTGGGGATAAAATTGGGAAACCTTAAGGCAGCAGTTTTAATCTGCACATTGCAGTTACTTGTGTTGTGTCCCCATGTATGCATTTCTGGCTTAAATTGATTGAAAAAATGGACAATGAGTTGGCTTGACAGGGAAGCACCCTCTTGCAGAGCAATCTGTGGCACAGAACCATGCCATTATCATCCACCTGTCACATGTGGCAGCTTTTCCTTGGAGCGTTCACACTGTGGAAAAACCATCAGCTGAGCCAGCTCTGGCAACTTCCACTGGCTGCTCGAGATCAACCAAAACCATAGTTGAAAGATGTTAATGAGGGTTTTTGTAAAGCCTGTCTTTAACTGAGCTATCTGAGCACAACTTTCTGACTGCTCAGACGCAGAGGAGGATGTCTGTCTGAGGGTTAAGGTACATATGTGTTTGGGGATAAGCTTTGAAATCTCTTTCAATTTCTCTTTTCTCACTGGATGTAGCCTCTGAAGGGCATCTTCTCAGCATGGCACAACCTTGGCAGAGCCCTTTCCTGTAGAAGCTGTGTAACTCAGCCAAATCTTTTCCATCAGTGCCCTCATACCACAGTTGGAAACAGCATGAGCCAGCAAAAGCAGGTGTCTGTCAACATGCATCCAGGGTTTTGCCAGGATAACTAAAAGGGTTTTAGGCTGCAGGGCTTCTTCCACACCTCTCACTGATGTGTCTTCATGGTTTTGCTGTTAGACCTCTCTGTGGTGACCATGCAGGTGCTGATGGATTGGGCAGTGGGTCTTGGCAGGGAAAGACTACAGGATCTTCCTACTGCCCCCAAGGCTGCCCGCAGGATCCCTCTTCCAGTTTGTGCCTCAGCTGTTCCTGCAGCAGCTGCTGAGCTGCTGTATGGTTTGCAGCCCAGCATGCACAGAAAACTCTCAATCAGTTCTGTGAATTATGATGATTTAAGTTGCAGCATGAAATGGCTGAACTTCCTCTATTGTAAGGATGGATGGGGAGTCAGGCTCCTTCAAGAGAGGCACAAGACCACCAAATTTCAGAGTAAGCATCGGGGATGCAGATGCTTAATTCATATGGGAACATTTGAACTTTTTAACCTGCATACCCATATCTCCTCCCAGCAGAGAGAATGGATTTCAATAGAGCTAAAAAACAGCCTGTGTAAGAGAAGCATCCAATTGATTTTTGTGCATTTGCCTGCTTAAATACAAAAGATTTCTGATAAATGTTTGAAATCAATGCACCAGCAAGAACCTAGTAGCCTTTGTACCAATGCAGCTGTGAAGCCCTGAGACAGCATGGAAGCAGGCTGACCTCTCCCTCCTTTTGAGCTGGTTCTTGGATGTGCAGCAGCTGCCCTGACGCTATTCAGCTCTGCACTGACATTTTTTTTCCAAGATGTGTCAGTTCCATGAACAGAGAAATTCAGCAAAATGAGGGCAAGTGTAACCTGTACTTAGCATTATCAATGCAGAGGGAAAAAAAGCACCGCAAAAATCTATATTCCAACACAGAGCAACACAAGTAGACAGCTGATCTATAGCTGCCATGTGGTTATCATACTGATTAGTCAAATAGCATGTCCACAGCACTAATACACCCTTAGCTGAAAACATCAGGAGAAATCCAAAGCTTCAGTCTGGAATAAAGTCTTATGTATTATGATAGACAGAACAAGGACAAGCTGCTACAGACTCTTCTACATCTTAATCAAGCTCTGAATTAAACAGAAGGCTTCATCTTAGTACTGTAGTCATCTATTTGTTATTTCAGCAGAGAAGGGAAAGCCACAGAGAGATTTTCAATAACCTCTCTCTTGTTCCTCAAGAGCAAAAGTACTTCCAGCAACACTGAGACTTTTATACAGGTTTTGTTTGCTGTGCACATTTTCCAAACAAATGGGCTTGGAAGCTAGCGGAATCTGGGTCAGCTGAGATGTTGTGATCCTTGAAGTGGCTTGTTTGTGCAAATAATTTGTAAAATCTGCATTCTCAAAAGTCAGTCACATTTTCTCATTCATATGCTCTTATTTTTATTTCCCTTTTTTTTTTTTTAACAACATTTATTTCTGCCTTCCTTCAGAGGTTTCTTAAGAGAGATGCAAAAGTATTTTATTCTTCAAAAAAAATACATTGGAAAATTCAATAGTGCTTCATGTCTCTTGCCAAGCACAGTAATTACACAAGCTACAGCAAATATTTAAAGAAAAATAAATACTTTTTTTCTCATTGCTGTCTTCGTTGATGATAATAAAAGAGTGAGACGATATTAAAGAGCTTGAAATGAGAAATATGTATGAAGAAATTAAAAAATGAATTAGCACACAATTGTCTTCCCACAGGATATCTCCTTTATTTAAGGGAAATCTTGCATTTTGGAGGAAAGGCTTTTAGGAATAATGATGGATTAAAGCTCTTTTATTATTTTTATCTTGTTATCTAAAAAAACCCACCCTAAAATAGGCTGGTGAAATTGACGGAATGGCTTGGTTGTCTTTGTTAGGATTAATTCCCAAGGAACAGAAATGCCTTTAATGTGTCGCTCTTTTAATCACTTCTCTAAAAATGTTTCCCAGACAACAGCAGAAATTTATTCAGAATTTTGGAAAGTGAGAACAGAAATTGATATACTGAGGATAGTTTTGTGTATGTTTTTTATTCTTTGGTAAGATATCATCTATTCCCCCTCTAAGAATGTCCCTTTGCTGGATAGGCATGTAAGGAAAATTACATTTGTTTCCCTTAAGGCATTAGGTCAGAAAAAAGTTTAAATCCAGAGCACTCCCTGACCCATCCCTGCATTTCCAGACCACTGTCTGTCTCTGAGTTTCCAATGACTGAATTACCGTCCCCTCACCGTCCCCTTAGAGGCTGACCTTAAGTCCTGTCCTCATCTGCGCAGGAAAAGGCTGAGACCAGCTGCAAGGGTCAGTGGGACAGATGGAGGCAGCAAAGGTTGGCTGTCATTCTCTGTCCTACAGTTGTCCCCATAGCTGACAGTCATTGTACGGTCATTTCTGCTGGAGTCACTTCAGTCATCCTAAAGCCTTGAAAGTATACAAGTTTTCATTCAAGTAAAGTCCTCAAGTGAGGCCAATAATGTATAGGTGCTGCCCTATCAATTTTCCTCTTTACCTCACTATTTTTCAAGGTTGGTGAGGAGGAATTGTACTTATTTGAGCTGGCATATTAGCTGGAGAGGAAAAGCAGGGGTGTGCTAGTCCTTTTTACCATATATAGGGACTATGCGAGTCCTCTGAGCACCCTCCTTCTCTTTAAACATCTTCATCACTTCTTCCCTGACCTCAGTTAATGTCCTCCCTAATTGGCATAGATCTTAAAACATTTTTTCTAACTCTCATTTTTAATTTCTTTCTTTTCCTCATTTTAGACCATTAGTCCTGGTTTAACCACCTTAGTTATTTCCCCCCACTCTTTCATATTATTTCCTCTAAATATATTTTCTTTTTGGCAATTATCATAACCCTTCGCTGTGATTTTCTCTGAGCAGCATTAAAATTCCAATAGAAAAGGATAATCAGAGAGTGTCTGTCTCAGTGCAATTTACCTCTACCTAAAAATGGCCTTATTTAATCTCTAGTAAACTGCACTTTATTCTGTTTTGGTATGGAAATTCTTAAATGGAATATATGGGTTCCACAAATGAAGGTTTTGTGTTTTTTTAAAGTTTTTGGTGTGCCATTTAAAGATACTAAAGAAATCCAATCTGTGGCAATGCAGTGTTAAATTTGAGTGGATAGAACTGTAACAATTAATAAAAACAGATACATAACATGGTTCTGCTCCTCGAGGAGCTACCGTACGTACAGGCAGGAGGCTGCCCAATGCTATCAACAGGTGGGATCACTTATGCAAACCTCAGTGATGAGACGTCTGCATTTCAGGAATCATGGGTACCAGATTATTTCTCTTCATGACACTGTAAGATTCCACTAGACATCAGGCTCTGCCTCAGGAGGCAGAGGTGTCTCTTTTGGCCACAGATTCCCTTCCCATGGGTAACACAGCCAGTTGAGGATGCATGTATTTACCAAAGCTATCAGGGACTTTTCTCCTTCCATTACATTTCTCTCCAACATTACCAAACTGGGTAATTTCAATAGTTGCCTTTTTGTTGTATGCGTCCCAATATTCAGATGCTTCATGCATAGCGATAGGACAAGGGGGAACAGTTTTAAACTAAAAAGGCAACGATTCAGATTACATGTAAGGAAGAAATTTTTTCACTGTGAGGGTGGAGAGGCACTGTTACAGGTTGCCCAGAGAAGCTGTGAATAGCCCATCCCTGAAAGGGCTCAAGGCCAGGTTGGATGAGGCCCTGAGTAACCTGGTGTAGAGGAAGGTGTCCCTGCCCACGGCAGAGGGGTTGGAACTCTATGATCTTTAAGGTCCCTTCCAACCCAAACCATTCTATGATTTTGTGATCACGTGGATAAATGAATTAGTCTAAGTTTGATCAAAAAGCTATCATTCGCTTCAGTGAAATTTCTATGTGTAACAAAATATTTTTTTGCCTATCCTTCAAGGCAGTTTCTGGTGTTAGGGTTGTGACACACCACAAAACTAAGAACCTTGAATGGAGCTTATCTTTCTCTGGAAATAAAATATTTTTCGTCTTCCTGCAAAATGCAGAACTTTGAAATGGTGTCTTTCACTCCCTGTCTGGATATTGCTTGTCCAGAACAATTGTAATTTTAAATTTGGACACAGAAATGCTCACAAGATTGTAATTATCAGTTACTCAGCTCATCAATTGCTGCTTTTCCTTTTTTTTTTTCCCTTTCTGAATCTTCAGAAACTGATAAAGGTCTTTCATCAGTATTTGTTTTCCACCAACATTTTGATGAGGTCGTAGCAGATGAAAAAATTCTTTAATTAATTTTTCTTTTGCAGCAGCACAATGCAAAAGATAGGGAGTTCTGTCTTTTTTCTGAGGGTGGAGCTGAGATTTGTGGGGTGGAATTTCTTGCCCATTGTCTCCATGGTCCCAATATACCATCTCACATCATATGCAAGTAATATCTTACGTTCAAGGTATTCAAGGATTGTGTTTCAGTCTCTGTTTTCTTCCTCAGTACAGGATTCAGCACATCAGGAAAACATCAGTGGGAGCAGGATGCTGCCACTAAAAACCCCTGCTCTATTTGCTTTGCCAGATCTATTTTTCTTCTCTACAAGGCATGAGTGTAACAGGGTGAGTGCACACACTGGCTGTTTGCATGATCCTTGGCCACATCCAGGCTGGGTCAAGGCACCATCCCACAAGACCAAAACCAAGGTGTGCAGGCACTCTGATGGGTATTGGTGGGAATGAGAGGGGGATCAGGACAGACATACTGGGTGGCTCCCAGGTGCCATTGGATTAATCTCTGTACTATTGATCACTGATTGCCAGGCTGCATCATCCATCTTCCTCTTCTCACCCTTGAGGGAAAATCATTCAGAGGAGACTTATTAAGGCCAAAGAAAATGTATGTTGACTCAAGGAGAGGCAACACAGAATAATTGCTCAGGACATGCCATTTGAAATGCTTCTTACTCTGTTTTTAATGCTCTTTCATTTGGGGGAGAAGTTGTTATAAAGTGGTTGCATGTGGCAGTAGTTGGAACTGCCTATAGTGTTCATTAAGGCCTAAACAAGGATGAAGAGGATGATCATCAGGACACATATAATTGATTGTGGTGCATTAAGTATTATAAAGCAATTCTAATTAGAAAACATCCCGGGTCTTCTATCAATCATCCTTCTCTCATTCACCTTTTCTGTTTTGATCCCCACACACATTACTCACACAGCCTGAAGTGGGTCCCTTGCTGCATCCACTGCACAATCCCAGTGATGGTTATTGGGAATACGCCACATGAGGAAAGAAACTGCAGCACTAAATGCAGCACAGACTGGAAAAATATATTGGTTCTGCAAGGCTCATGACACACATTCATCATTTGAATAACTAATGTGTGTGGTTCTACTACATTTGCCCATTAATTAATGGGAAAAATGCATTTCAAAAACAACGTTTTCCAATTATATCTCAGGTTACTGTTGGGAATCAGGTTTTAGCTAGCTTTTGAGGTATGACCTTTGTGTGTGTTGGTCTGCATAAGAATAAGAAAACATTCTCTTTTGCTACAAAATGAAAAAAAAAAGTTCAGTTTTGGGGGGAAAAAAAGTCATAAAAAGGGAATTTTCATTATTTGTTTTTTCCACAAAGAAAGAAAAATAGTTTATACTTAAAGCTTTTTAAAGCTGTTTTTTTAATCAAAATATAAAATTCCATATTAATGAAATGGAAAGAGGATATTTCTTATTTTCATAACCAATGTTTTATTATCCCTTTATTAACAACTTTTAGATATTTTATAAGAAACAACCCTAAAGCAAGCAGGCATAATAAAAAAAAATAATTAAGAGTTTTGATGACCTTTTTCTCTCTAGCTGTGCTTCTGTCATCCTCTGCTAGTAAGCAACTAGAGCTGCCTGAGAAACAATACAAGCTTTGAGAAAAGGCCTGAGAGCAGCCCGGCACTTCAGAGTGGCTGCTGAACAGTCACTGAGCATCAGGGGATCTCAGCAGATCCAGAGCCTGCTGCAGGACATGAAAAGCTTCCCCAATATTTGCAGCTGGCTTTGATCAAAAGGTAATGCTAAACAAGGAGTAAAAATAAATAACAATGTTTAAAAAAGATAAGAAAAAAATGTAAAAACTAGATTTGTCATAGTAGTCAGTCCTAAAGACTTTCCATAAACCTAATTAAATAATTCACACTTTGGCACTGAAGTTTCATTATAAAAGAAGAAATAAAAAATAAAAATTTTCTATGATGATTGTCAAAAAAGAAAAGATTGATGTTACTGTAATCAAAATAAAATTATTTAGTTTGCAGTCAGCTTAGCCACAGACCGAACTTACTGGTGGAGGTCTGATTCCTGATTTCCTGACTCATGCCTGTATTTCCAGATGCACCTCTTTCCTAAGAAACTTACATGATACTCTGTGGATATGTTTTGACCTGCTGCAAAAGGTGAGGGCAACCCATGTTTTTGTTAATAAATCCCTTGGGGTGAATTAGAGTGAAATGACACTGAATGATCATCTTTGTACATGGTATACACATAAGGTTTACTGTAGAACAGTTTGGTTGCACAGGCAAACAGGTATGTAGCTGTTTTGCTTGCAATTATCCATAGTAATATGACAATATGAAAGTATAAAAAAATCACTTAAGAAAATGTATGAGAAAGGGAGGGAAAGAATAAGAGCAGAAAGATCTCCCCACCCGCGGGCCTTGCAATGAGACTTGGTTGTTGCAACAGAGTCAGTACCTGCCTCACAGGATTTTCCTCATCCCTTATCTTGTTCAACACCCAGCTGTAGCCCGAGGTGGGGTGTCCTCGCCCTCTGCACCTACGCAGTTATTTGCAGCCTGCCTCTTGAGTGTTTGAGCCATCAGCATCCCAGTTTCTCTTCCAGTATGGCTTGTGGATACATTCTTCTCCCTAGGCATGGGACAATTAGACAATAGTATCCCCTTTATCTTATCTCAAGTTCCTGTCACAGTCCAAATTCCAGTTTGTAGGCATATTTGGGGAGNTATAAAAAAATCACTTAAGAAAATGTATGAGAAAGGGAGGGAAAGAATAAGAGCAGAAAGATCTCCCCACCCGCGGGCCTTGCAATGAGACTTGGTTGTTGCAACAGAGTCAGTACCTGCCTCACAGGATTTTCCTCATCCCTTATCTTGTTCAACACCCAGCTGTAGCCCGAGGTGGGGTGTCCTCGCCCTCTGCACCTACGCAGTTATTTGCAGCCTGCCTCTTGAGTGTTTGAGCCATCAGCATCCCAGTTTCTCTTCCAGTATGGCTTGTGGATACATTCTTCTCCCTAGGCATGGGACAATTAGACAATAGTATCCCCTTTATCTTATCTCAAGTTCCTGTCACAGTCCAAATTCCAGTTTGTAGGCATATTTGGGGAGGGGTGGGCTTTGCTGGTCACAGATGAACAGTTGCTTCTTTGCAGTTTGCTGCAGGGGGCCAAAGTCCTCCAATGATTTTAGAAATGTCTTAAGCCACTAACCATTTCAGTCTCTCACAAGATGCCACTGGATTTCAGACATACTGTGGGACAACAGTTGAGTCTGCATATCAGAATTGGACCATGAGGTATCCATACTGCATCACCTATGAAGCACCACTGTGCTAGGGGAGGTAGAATTTTATTTTTAAAACTAATTAAGATAAAAACATCACGGTTACATTCAAAAAATGCAAACACACTGCTTTGACTTTTCTAAAATCAAAACCTCATGAAAGACAGGCAGTCTTTTGTTCAGATGAGAAGCTTTTTAAACAGAGAGTAGTGAAAAAAGTTCTGCATATTTTCTTGTTGAAAAGAGATAAAAATTATTGTGGGTTCAATATTATATTTGTTATTATTTTTAGTTTATTTATGATAATGCTCATAGTGACATGGGACTGGAATGAAGTTCCATGTAGTGTGGTGGCTTGCTCTTTTAGTCACTACATGAGATGATCCCTGTATTTCAAATCCTCAGCCATCCCAGTTATTTTCTCTTACTCCTCTTAGAAGTGTTTTACTATACTAAATCCCATTATGTCCCCTCTGAGGGGAGGAGGCCCTCTGAGATTTTCTACATAAGTCATAAAAACTCTTGAAGCTAATGGTACATGGGGCTAAGGTAGATGAAATTTATGCCCAGTGACCCCTAGCTCTAAACTGAAGGAGTAGGATTTCTTCTCTTCACAGCTTAAGCCACTACCTGTACAGTATTTGGTGGAAACTGAGAATGCGACCTGGACTTTGCTGTCTGAGGATGACACCTCAACCCTTTTGGAAATGCATCTCTTTCCCTGAAGGATGACTACTATTCTATTTCCCTTAAAAAATGAGAAATTGAACCTGTTTTAGTGTTTTGGGAACCTTTACTGAGTATATATGGATTTCTTTACTCTGATTGTGCTATAGTGAGATAGCTGATGATACTTTCCTTCCCCTGACATTCAATGGCATTCTAGTATTATTATGGGAAGCCACAATCTTGGCAGTGTGGAAATGTTTGATGAGTCATCAGGGTCCAGTAATGCATTTTCCAGCTGTCTCTCTTGCTCTCTTTCTGTCTTTGTTTCTCCTGTTTTATTTTCAGCTTCTAAAGAAAGGGGAATGAGGCTTTAAGAATACTGTGTATGACACGCTTTGCTTAGAAGAGCTTACAGAGAGATATAAAGTCTCTAAACTGAGAGATGCTGCTATCCTGCCCCAGGCTGCCCTACAGAAAAGGGGGAATGGGATAACACAAGGACTGCTTTCATCCCAAATTGCAGCTGTGAAGCAGTGCTGTCTCAAAATGAGCTTGGCAGATGCCAAGACATGACCTGTTTTCAGGCAAGCTTGATAACAATTGAATAACCAAAATTAATCACTGTGGTTACCAGAGTGGTCTGCATACACGTGCCTCTGTCCCCTTCTATGGGACAGGGTACCATGTTCCATCACTGTGGGGTAATAGTGACTGTGATGCAACTTCCCCATATCTGAAGGTAGACAGCAACCCATGATAAGAGATGTAGGTAAACTGAAGGGCTGATTAGAGACTTCCTAAGCTGCAATATGTGATCAGACCATTGAGTGTTTAATAGCTACTGATGGATCTGCTCTTTCTGAATTGGAGTAATTGTCTGATGCTGTGCAGTGGTATCTTGTGGGTATCTTCATTCTGCAGCAGTGAAATTGGTTATTTTCTGGCCTCATCTCTACGTGCTACCTTCTCAATGAGAGGACAGGAAACTGCTTGTCTTCACTTTCTAGGCTGGAAGAAGTCCCAGAATTGGCAACAGTGGAGAACAGGGAGTGAGAGACCTAGGAAACTGCTGCTGTATTCATACCAGGTTGAGTGATCCTCACATAAAATTGCATTTTAAACACTCCTTATTTCTGAATGCTTTGAGGAAAGCTGAACTTAAGCTCAGTAACACAAGATTGGAGAAAAGTTTTGAGTTCCAAGATAACTGTCTATGAAATAGTGACTTACAGGACAGTGCTGCATTACTAATGGACAATAAGATATTCCAGGATGTTTATGAGACCAAGTCCATTCATGAGATAATCCATAAATGTCATGTTTCCCTCTGACTGAAAGGGATTTTCTCTAATGAAAATAGCTTCTGGTCTAAACAAAAGCTGGGGTGGTGGAGCTGGGGGAAGCCACATGTGAACAAGAATTAAACACAAAAGGAATAATTAAACACATACAGCCTCAGTCACTAAGGTGAGTAGCTCTGGTGCCAGCACAAGTGTTCTAGAGTGCTCTAGTGTGGTGCACAGAGGGGTTCCTGAACCAGGGGGGACCTCAAAGGGAGCCAAGAGCTGCCAGGAGCCTGTAGCTCACATGGCAGTGACCGATGGGACCTGGGCAGGGCCAGAACTGATGGCGGCCAAGGCTCCTGCTCCTATAAAAGAATCTCCTGGGGAGCAGTGGTTACCTGGAGCACTGCCAACAGGGAGGGCAACAGGCCATGGCAGTTCATGCAGGAAGGGTACTGAAGCCCTCACAGCTCCACCAGGGAGCTATAGCACCCACTTGGCAGAAATGGTTGCACTTGAAGATCTTAGGGGTATTTTCCACTCTAAAAGATGCTAAGATTCTGTAATTTACTCCTTTTGCATGCCTAAAATAAAAAAGTTTTGATTAGTTTCACATTTTGTATGCTCAATTCACTTAGTATTCCTTTTTTTTTCCTAAGGATAACTTCATGAAGAAATAGAAGCTATTGTTATATGCTCTCAATTTGCAGTAATCACTGAGCTTCCTGAGCCCCAACAATAGAATTTGCAAATCAGCCTGTATCTTACACAGTGGTGAACTTGGATGTGGGAGGAAAAATGACACCTAGTTATTTATATTTAACAAATTTTCTGCTTTTTCACCAATCTACCTAGAATTTGAAAATGCTGGTCCATGGAGACATCATGTGGAAGATGGCAGATGAAAGAGAGGAAAGGAAAAGTAATTTGGTTGTTTGATGACACAGATGAATCAAATCCTGGCAAAGGTTTAGAATCAAGGTTATAACTGAATTTATTATAATCATCTAAACTTCTTTTCTGTTGGTTTTTGTTTATTGGACTTTTTTTAACCTCTTTCCTTCCCTATTTTTAAGCACTTCTCTGGTGTTTGGAGACTGACTTCTGATTCAAAGACCAGTGGCAAAGGCCAACTAGTGACAAAGCTTCTAGGCAAATGAAACAACTTTTTTTCCTTTTTAAAATTTTTTCATTTTTCATTTTTTCATTTTAATTTAATTTCATGGACGCCCGTGAGTAATTTTCTGTTTACCTAACCAGTTCATGTTTCTGGCTGCTAATTAGTGAATTTAGTGAAACGCTTAATTCTCCTTTCTGAAAGATAAATTATATTTCAGAGTCAGGAAAAGTAAAAGTATTTGAGCAGTGGAATGAGACCTGCTATTTTTAAAATTGTAGACTTGAATCCAATTAAAGATACCTCAAGACCAATTCTAGCACATTGTACTGTGATATCACTCTAGGCAACAGGTGGGTTATATTTATGTATGTGTACAGACATCTGTGAGGGACCAATAGATA
>VZTH01001290.1:190-171272 GCA_013397815.1 Aleadryas rufinucha
GGGGGGCCGTGTGTGTGTGTGTGCGGTGTGTGCGGGGCCGCCGGGCGCCGCCGCCGCCGCGAGGTGCGCGGCGAGCCCCGCGTTCGCCATTACGAGTTGAGCACACGTTTGCGAGAGCCGGGGCTGCCGCCGGCGCGGATCGCCCGCGGGTGCGGCGCGCAGTGTAAATAAAGCCCTGCCTCTCGCCCCGCTGGCTGCCGCCGCTGCCGCGGAGTGCTTTTGCTCCGCGTTTTGCTGGTAGGAGCGTGTAACCCAGGTGAAGGCAGAGAAGGGAGGGTTGTTTTTATGAATGGGACTCTTTGAGGTTAATTAGGTATGCAAATGCAAGCAGTTCATTCATGCTGCCTTTTTTTTTTTTTTNCTATAGCTTTGTGCATTTTTTTTTTTTTTTTTTTTTTTTTTTTTTTTTTTTTTTTTTTTTAATCTAAAAGCCATCTTGTATTCCCCTCTAGGCTGATTGGAGTCCAGATCCCGAGGAAATCTCCAGATCAAATGCCCAGTAAATAAATCACTGAGCTAAGACTCGTGGAAGAGCCGCAGAATGGATGGATTTTATGACCAGCAAGTGCCTTACATGGTCACCAATGTGAGTGATCAGTTCAAAGTTGGTGTTTATAAACTTGACTCCGACTTATTTCTGTGGGGGAGTTTTACAGCCACAGTCTCTGCTTTGTTACGGCTGTAGGGGAGACTCTTCATCTGGGAGCTTTGCTTGCAAGATGAGCCTATCTTCTTAGTTATTGCAATAAAGCATCGTGTTCTTTTAAAGACAGTTTTGGGATGATTAAAAAATCATGCACATGATTAGCGGATGAGGGAGGCGAGAGCAGCAGCAGCTGCATTCAAAGTTTCTGGCTGCGTTTGCCTGCAACATTCAGAAGAATGAAGTTGAGGCAAACATTAACCTTTTTTTTCCTCTCTGTTTTTTTTTTTTCTTTCAGGACTTTGCAAACAATTTTATAAGCAACACAGAGAAACAAAGCAGTCTATTAAAATTTCATATCTGGGTTGTCCTGCATAGCTTATGCTATGGGGATTTATGGGCTATTGTGTAGGTTTGTATACTTTAGATGCTAAAAATATGACTGGTATTGTGTTGCTGCTTGAGCACATTAGATATGTATCTGTACAAATAGATGTCTACATAGATAGAAATGTGTTGCATTTAGACACAGGAATCTTTTGGAGGATGTTAGGTGCTCAGCAATATCTTTTGTTAGAAATTGAAGGCTTGCAAGACGACCATTTCCCTGTTTGAAAATGTAAAGAATTTGTGCCAACTTTGCATATTCCTGATTAAATAAAAAAAAGCCCAAAACAAACCCAACCAAATCTCAAACCTCAGATTTCTGAAGTAACTGATCTTTCCTGTATATAGAATCCGCGTGGGAGAAACTGTAATGAGAGACCGACAAATGTCAGGAAAAGAAAATTCATTAACAGAGACCTGGCTCATGATTCAGAAGGTGAGGGCTTGTTGTTCCCCCCCTTCCCCTTCCTTCTCCTTTTCTTACTAATACAGAGAAGCTTTTTTGAGAGCTCTTTATTTATTTATTTTGGAGATAAATATATCTAGATCAATCTGAATAAACAAGACAAGAAAACTACATTTACTAATGCAAAACAAACTGGCAAAGGCAATAAATTTATGAAGTTGGAAGTCTTTCCTTGACTTACCCTGTTGCATTTTGTGCACATGTGGCACACGGATGTCATGCACTGAGGCCAAGCCTTTGTAGCATCTGACACAAGTCATGGCACCTGGCGTTTTCACCATCAGGCCTCTTCAGATTTAGGCATTCTTCATCCCTCCCATCTTTTAACGTCCTTTTCCCTGATGTGTCTTCACTGGTGGTAGCAGGAGTGAGAGAATGTGGGTGTGGAGACTTGATTTTCACCAGCTTTACTGTGTAGTCAGGCTTCTGGTGTCTGCTGTCCTGTTTCTCGTGTTGTTTAACACTAATAGGGTTAAAGATCCAGGGAATTTTGCTAAAGGAAGCCTAGAGTGGAGAAAGTTTTGGAGGGCCAAAGATTTGTAACTTAGCCCCATCAGTAGCCACTCAGGATTGTAACTTGGGAGCTGTAGGCTGGTAATAGCTGTTAACACTTTAGGTTACAAGGTCTGTACATATGCTACGCCTACAGCCCTGAAAGTACATAAGACATACAGGAAGATATGTAGAGGCCTATAACTTACTCCTATATAAATATTATCAGGGTGAGAATACATTGACACACTTTTCAAAATCCCTGCTTGCCTGGAAAAGTAGATTGAAAAGAAAGCAACTTTCTGTTTTTCAGTTAAATAATTTCCCAATGTGGATGTGGAGTATCAGTCCACAGGATAAATAAATAGCCTCTGTCATTGAAGTATATGTAAATAGTTATCTGTCAGCATTCATAAAAGAGGAAGTCTCTCTCAAAATACAGTAAATTAAAAATAAACCATTTGTTAGTTCAAATATCCTATTTAGTCTTAGCAAACAGAATTTTCGTAACTGAGTTTCTGAGATTTGCAAGTAAGCTGAATGCTGCTCTGGTTTACACCCATTATAAGTAACTGATTTCAATGAATTGCAAAAGATAAGCTGCTGCAAAATTCAGTCCATGAAGAAAGTGGTTTTAGCTTTAAAGAAGTACAGTGACTACAGCACAGAGGAAATAGTGGTGATTCTCATGGCATATGAAGTAAAACATAAGGGGAAGTACAAAAGATTTCCCATTTCTCTTTGCTATTGCAGCATCTCAGGTCGTGGCTCCAGAATTTTTGTATGATAGTTATGACCCTACTATTAAAAACACTCAGTTATTGCTCAGGCAGAACTGTGGAAGACCGAGCAAGCTTTATCTGGGGCAGATATTACAGGAGGAGGCCTGAATTGTATAAGAAGAAATAGTTCACTGTAAGAAATATAATTTTTAACTTTTCTATGTATTGCTGAATGTGTCTTTTATACTACAGAGCTCTGTTAAGATTCTGGTTATTATTTCAGGAGCTGAAAATACAGTAATTGCTTGGGTTTTTATTAATAGGTGTAGAAAAATCATTAACTGATGCCTCAAAATGCTTGCTTTGTCTGTACATTTGACTGCCGAAACAGAATTAGTGTATATTGTTCTTAGGGAAAAATATATTTTTTAACATATTTTAATCTTATGAAGAGATTAAAGGTGTGAGTCTTTTATCTATGTCTTTATATTTTTGCAGAACTCTTTCAAGATCTGAGCCAATTACAGGAGACATGGCTTGCAGAAGGTAAGGGAAAAAACTGCTTGTAAAAAGAGGAAAAACAACTCTGGAGGGGAAAAAAAAAAGTCCTGAACTTGCTGTCTTAATGTTCAGCCCAATTAATTGAGCTCTAAAAGAGCCACCTCTTGTGTCATGCATACATTAGAGCCTCTGATGAGTTTGTCTTTGGGGACTCTGGGGCTGCTCTACCCAGTGTCATCACAAATTACCAGGAGAAATTGCTTCCAGCTCACAATCACATCTGCTTTTGGCAAGAACTAATGCACCAAGACTTCAAGTTCTAAGCCTCTGTTCAGATTTTAATTGCAATTGATCAGGTTTATATTATTGTACCTCGAGAGACTACATACAGCCAGAACTGGGCTAGCTGTTTCCTTTTCAGCAGCATATATAATTATTTGGTGTTCTGGTGGAGTACTTTTCTGATGGCAGAAATTAGTTTCTCTGGGTTCATCGGGACGGGATGCTTCAAGATTTAAGTGCAAGTGTCTTCTTTCCACCTTGTTCACAACACAGAACATTAGGTGTGTATGAAATGCTTAACCAGTACTTTTTATTTCTTTTCTTTTTTTTTTTTTTCTTCCAGAAACCGTTAAATATTTTGCATGTTATTTTTGTCTTTGTATTTGTAGTTGTGAGATTCTGTACCGGGTGATTAGAAAACTAACATCGGTCTGCTTTACACATGCATGTTCTTTTAAGTATTTCAAATAATCTTGCAGAGCACATTCTAGTGAAGAAAGAAGAACAATAATTTACAAATCTGAATTTGGAGTAGTTGTTGAGAGATTCATTTAACAATAACAAAATGTGCTGCTGCATTAGGAGAACTTTAACAAGTTGCAAGGTACCTTTCTGCTCGTTCAAGTCTATTTGTTTTCAGCAATATTTTCTGATTTTTTTTCCCTTTTATATTTTCAGTACTGTTTATTTGAAGCATAAAGATTTTTGTGCTTTATCTGTTCTTAATATTTCTGGTCCATTTTTTAATGTAAACTTCTGAATCTGAAATAGACATAAATTTGATGCAAGTTAAAATAATCTCTCCAGATTCATCCTGATTTAAATGAATGTGAGTATTCACATATGTTTAACTTTTTTCCTGTACAGGACTATGCACAGCTGTTTGTAGAAGAGATGTTCTGGTTTTGTTGGGTTTTCTTGGTTTTGTTTTTTTTTTTTTTTTTTGAAAGGAGAGATGTTGGGGTAATATGCTTGCTGTTGGTGTTCACAGAAAGAGGGAAATATTGCTGGTGACTACTTTCTTATGTCCTGATTCTGTTTTAACAGCTTTTTGTGTAGTTTCTTTACCTATAAGTAACTTGTGAGGTATTGTTTATTTTGATGACATTTTTATTCTGCCAGTATTAGTTTTAGCATGTGGTTATTCTGTGTATAATCAAAAAGCCCTACTGAAATTAATGGAACAGAGGATATATTTTTATGAACTAATACAATTCTTCCCTTATAATTGAAAACAGGATGTCGTCTACTAAAATCATTTTTGTAGTATAATGGTCAGATGCAACTGTAGCTGTCTCCCTGTGGTAATTTTCCTCAGGAACTCTTTACATTGTGTCATCTCATTCATGTTAGCAAATCAGAAGCATGTTAAAATGCTACTCAAAAGATACTATTTTTAATGGAGAAGTTAACTTTTAGTTTGACTTTTTCACTGGCATAGATGGTTTTGTTTCTGAAAAATTATTAAATTTCTTTGATCTTTAGTCAGAAAAATACAGGTAGATTCATAATGCATGTGCAGATAATAGTGGAAGTTTGAAAAATAATGCAGAATTTAAAACTAATTTGATCATTTCCACAGGTACATAAATTAATGTAATGACAATTTTTATTCTGAAGGCACTGCTTATTTTAGACTAGAATCACTTGTCTGAGAGCCTTTTTACCTCTTTATCAGAGTGTATTTCACTGAATAAATTTAGGTAAGTTTTGCGAGAGAAGGTGTCTAGTCCCATGTCAGCTAGGTTGAATAATCTTTATAAAGGCAGATAAAGCAATCTGCGATGATTAATGATTAAAAATGAAAAAAAAAAAGTTACTTTTTTACATAGCAGAAAGTAATAAAGCTAAATAACGCTATTTGTCCACAGTATGTTGCAACTAAATATTACAGGTTTTTCAGTGTTGTAGAAATACTTTAAGAAATCTCTGGTTTGGGCCATGCCATGGTTTTAGCTGTTTCATGAAGCACAAACTTTATACAGCTTTTCTTAAGGCTAAACTAAAACTGAATAAGAAGTTAAGATGAGAACATCAAATATTGAGCTATTAGCTCGATCCTAAAGTTTTATGAAAAATATCCACCCTTAATAACTTGTGGTAGTCTTTATAATATGCTAGTGTTTGAGGACATTGTAGCTCTGCTCAAATGTCTATATGGATGAGCTTAGCCAGGAAACAGATTTTGAAATCAGACTTGTTTACCCATTGCTAGATGTGTCCATTTATGTTCTTCTGGACCTTCCTAGGCTAGAGGTCTGCCAATTTGGCAGCATCAGTAGTGTTTACATATTTCTTTTCATAATGCTCTTGAGCCAGGGAAATGACCATGAAATTTTAAAACATCTTGACCCTTTTTAAGAAAAGCAGTGGCAGCTGACCAGGTTTCTCCCACTAGTTCAGATCCCCACTGGGGAGTAACCAGGTCAAAAATCTACTTATTATTTAGGAGAAGAAAGTGAGTTGCATTTTATGACACACAAAAATAATGCTTGTGGATTTTTCTTTGTTTTGCTTTTCTTGAAGCTGTCCTTACTGCATCACATATTTTAGCTTGAAGATTTTTACAATCAGTGTCACCTGTGACAAGCTGGGGGTAAACAAGTAAACAGAAAAGAAATGTATTCTTTTTGTCTTGGAAATGGTGGGAAGTTCACTTGTATTAAAGTATTAATCCAAATGTAAACAATTCAGTAACCTGTTTAATATTTTATTACTACATAATTAACAAGTTGAATACTACGTACAGAGAACTCACAAATGTATTCCACTAGCTGCATAGTAGATTTTTTATGGAAATGAATTTTGCTTCTTACTCTGTGTAGTATTATATATGTGAGAAAGAATCTAAATTATTTTGATGTAGAACTTACTCTGAATAAGGTTGCCCCGTGTCAACTGTTATGCAAGACAGAAGATAGAGTATAACTGTTTTCTGGTGCTAGAAATTGAAAATGGGAAGCCTTTAATAATTTTTTCAATGTTCAATCTTGAAATAGTTAAAGTTGCCTATTGCTAACCAAGACAAATATTATTTGGATATTATCTTTTGTTTTATGTTTAAATAACTCAGTGGCAACATTTTGATATGATAATACTATAAAATGACTTTATTGATTCCATTTATTTGGAATCAGATTGGTTCTGTCAGGTAGCAATTGTTCAGTGACTTGAAAAAAATGGTTAAAATATTAATCTAATGTTATCTTGTCATGGTAGCTCTTCCTTATTGTGGAAAAAAATGAAGAGAGACCAAATTGTTAGTGAGTGAGTGTGTGTCTCCTTTCTATGGTGAAAGCATTTGGTTTTGGGGAATAATAGATTAAAAAAAAATCAGATTTTTATTTAATATTATTTAGATACTAATTTCTCCTACAGCTTGTTCAAGATACAAAAAAGGCATCCCAAGCAAAGACAAATAATAAATTTAAGCACTGGATCTGCTTCTTAGAGCAGTAGATAATAAGCTTCTCAGATGGTAATATACTAAAAAATAAAATATAGTGTTCTTTGTGTGATTTGAAAAACATACAAAAAGATTAAGTAAACAGTAAGTGGTTTGAAATAATAGCTACAGGTAACGGGTTCATGTCTCTACTGCAATTCAGCTAAATTGAGTGGATGACTTCTTCAGGCTACTAGTATTTGGAAGCTGCTTCTTAGTATCGGAAAGTAAGTTATTTCTGACAAATAATTAGTGGCCAGCTTTGGAATGAACTTGAGAAAATAAGTCTGTTCCCTCTGTTCTCCTAATGTGAAGGACCCACTAGTGTTGCAGTGATGTCTAAGCGAGTGTTGACTTGTAGTTTATTTCTTAAATGAGGAGGTGTGAAAGGAAATAGTTTCTAGTTCTTGAAGGATTGTTTTTAATAAAAGAAAGTACTGGATCTTCAAATATTAGTCTAGTTGGAGTGGCTTTGTTTAATCTGGCTAACTAGCTCTTTTCTGCCAAAAAGTTGTAAAATTTACCCGGTGTCAGGCAGATGGTATGTAGCCACATTCAAGAACTATCCACATTTTTATAGGAGCAATAAGAGTCAAGAAATAGTAATTTAATACCTCCATGGCTGAAATCTGCTTGACAGGAACAAACACTCTTAAAAGCAGTGAAAACACTTTCAGTTTGTAGTACAGAGAATCTTCTTTTTTTTTTTTCTTTTGGTGGACTCTAGTGATCTGATAGATTTGATTTTCTAATACTCATGGCTCATAATCATAAATATCTGCACAAAAAAAAGAACAGATTAGGCAAAATGGGAGGGAAGGGGATGTTATTTAAAAAAAAATCCAAAAGAAATAAATCCACCAAAAATCTACAGGTCTGAAAGTCTGTGTAGTAATAAACTTTTTTATGTTTTTCTTGTTTATAGAAAAGTAAATAATTTTACTCAAAATAATAATTTTCAAAAGCATAGAGGAGTTTGCTAACCAAGAGGCATGTAGCAAAGTGTTAAATGTGAGTACTCCTTTTAAGCTAAATTTTTTTCTCATTTTTGGTATAGCAGCAAATGAAGAGCAGATTCTGCAAACCCATCTTCATATTCCTAGGGATTATTCACATAAGAAAGAATTTTGAGATGTGGAGTTAGTTTTGAACTGCATTTAAGTTTATTAGTCAGAGCATCTCACGTTATGTAAAAAGGGTTTGGGGTTGTTTTGACAGCAAATCCAGTGCTTATGGGAAATAATATTTTTTACCATCTTGAAATTTATCACTGTTTTGCCTTCCCAGTGCGTCTTTGTTAGAAGCAGTTGTTCCCGTGGAAAAAGAACAACCACCAACCAACACCCCCCACTGCAGCTCTTGCAGGAATACTTAACAATTTAGCCAATCTCTCAGATATTCAGAAGTGACAATGAATCAAAGAAAACTCAATAGACCCATTACTGTCGAGGCCCAGAGTCTTATTTTAGCTGAGGCCAAAATACTACTGCTCATATAGAATTTCCTGTCAATTTCAATTTCTTTTGCCACTTTGAATAAATGATGGATATTTTAAAACTAATTGCTGTTAGCTCTAAAAGTGAAGCATGAGGTCAGAGCACACAGTACCGCAGGAAGTGTTCTGCTACCCAAAATAAAGTTTTAAGTGAAGCATTTTCAGCTTCTTGTTTTTCTGGAAAGTTTCCAGGTTTTTTTTAACAGGAACACCTTTCTCTGGCACGCAGCTGAACTTTTGGAAGCACTTTGTCAGTGGGAGAAGGAAGAGTTAAGTTTAAGCCCTTTATAGTTTGCTTAACTTTTCATTTATTAAATAACGTTCCTCAGCAGGTCTGTGCTGCATCTTGAGACAAAGCAGTGAAATCAGTGTGTTTATGCCTAAAGTTCAAGTTTACTTTGCTGTAGCTTTCTGGAAGGGTGTGACATGAAAAGCTTGTGGTTGGGGCCACATGGTTTATGCTGGACTGTGTTTTTGTGAATGGAGGCAGAACTCCAGTTCTGACTGCTTGTCTTGAGGAATTGCTTCGGAGATCAGCTGTCTCATTCACTGGCAGAAAGAATGACTCATACATCTTCTGCCTTGTTTGGCTCCAGGTCATTGTTACAGTGGATAGAGCTGGTTTTAATTAAATATTAACTCCTTTTGTCCTGGATGCTTGTTAATGGGGACTTTTTGTTTACTTGCAATGAAAGCAAGCTAACAGGCCCGAGTTCTAAACTTTTTTTTTCCTCCAAATTGCTTTCCCTTTGCAAAATGAGCTATCAGTTCAGCCCTTCAAAGAGCGTTTAAAGCTCTAAAAACTACAAACAAGTATTAAGTATTTTTGTGCTGTGAATGTTTGCATAGCTCAGTAGGTAGTGAAACTGTAAAACCTAAACTGATAACATCTTTAAGATCATCATTAACATTTCTGCATGCTTTCCAAATCCTCTTGAGACATTATAGCTGTAGTCAGAAGAAAAAAAAAACTTTTGTAATATTCTGGGCTGAGTTGGATAGTTTATGCTGCAGATGTTGTCTGCTGCAGGAGTCTGAGTCTTGATGGCTCTGAATGTAGAAAGAACTAATGTAGCTGCTTCTGCTATAAGCAGTGAAAGCCACGTGCTTAATATCCTTCAAAACCTTTTATTAGTCTTTTGGAATATACTTGCCTTCTCAAACCCCCATAATTAAGTAGCTCAAGGAAATGTTCTCATTCAGATGACTGATCATTTCAGATATCTTTTTTCAATTTCCCTCTGAATGGCAAAGTAAAAAAAAAAAAGGTTTTGGTGATTTATGCACTGTGTCTTGTGTATGTTAACAGAAGCTTTTATGGCAGCCTTGCTAAGTTGCAGTATTTGTGAATAAAAGAGGAAATGAATTTTATAATGAATTTTATAAATGTGTAGACAGTTGTGACACAGCAAGTTACATTTTCCTTTCAGACATTC
Source organism: Aleadryas rufinucha (assembly GCA_013397815.1). Classification (NCBI taxonomy): domain Eukaryota; kingdom Metazoa; phylum Chordata; class Aves; order Passeriformes; genus Aleadryas; species Aleadryas rufinucha. Next base: position 10,060 of record VZTH01001290.1, read on the forward strand.
ATGTTGAAGTGTCTTTACCTCTCTATTTAATTTGCTGCAAAATCTACCTGTAATTATCCAAAATCCAGGTACAAAAGCCCTCTTCTGCTTGAGTAATGAGATGATGTATCCCAATGATTTAGTGTCTCACAGTGAGATGCTGGTGGAAGGAGTCTCTGTATGACAAGGAGTGCTTGCATTTCAGCAGTATGATCATGCGCAAGTTTCAGTTCTGCTTGTTTAAGAATAATATCAGATTAAGTGAAGAAATAATTAAAGTTCTCATTTCCACCAGTTAGCAGGTCCTTTTTATTTCTCCATATAGGCTTGTGGGCTCATTTCTAAGGTACTGATGCTACTAAATTTACATTCCAGTAGGAAATGCATGTTCCTAGTTTGAATGTTTTGGATGTCGTTATTTGTTTTGTTGATATTTGGCAGGGTTTTAAACAATTCTTAACTTGCTGTGTTCCTTTTTCTACAGAGGTTTTTAAAGCTATGTTAATATTGCATTTAAAGTAAATTTTGACAGCATAGCCTCCACCTGTTTCTAAAGTACTGATAAAGTGATGTGTTCTGTCTCTATTAAATATGCCTTCATAAATTTTGGGGATCCATGAATGAAGTACATTATTCTTGTTTACTCGGTAAACAAGAGCAAATCAGGGGTAATGGCAGTAATGTAGTGGTTTCCATGACAGTTCAACCAGATATATTTTATTTTTTTCTTACTCTATGGCTGGGGAAAAAAAGGGACCTTACTTACTGATGTATACATAAATCTCTACAACAGATTTTTTTCTGGACTAAGTCAAATTAAACTGATAAAACCAAAATGAAGCACTAGTGAAGCTGTCCAGTGTGCAGAGAACGCTCTCTGGAAAGTTATATGAGATTTCTATTCCAGCTCTGCAATCACTAAATGTAGCTTCTTTATTTAAACAGGAGGGGTTTTGTTTTCTTTGAGGCTTTTAAAGATATCCTAGATTCACAAATTTATATATATACCTCTGCATATACATGTATGTATAAAATGCAGGTGCATGTTGAAAAATTAATTCTGCTAGCCTTCTTGCTGCATTTTAAAATGATAGCTGGCTTAAGAAAAATGTGTGGGATGTCTTCTGTAAACAAGAAGTTACTTGATTCAATTACTTTAACTCTGAATGTACTTGCAGGTGCTTCAAAAACAATTGGAAATATAAGAAATCTTAGGAACTGATTTTTAAGTAGAGGACCTTGATTTCATAATCAGATTTTTTTGTGACAGTCAAATAATTGGCATTTTTGTAAGGAAAATGCCAAACATCCACGTGTAGTCAATTGCATGAAATATCAGAAATTGCGGAGTGTTAGTATTTGGGCTCATCCTGTCCCTGAGTTCATTCTTGGTAAAACTTTTGTGGTTTCTCTAGAAGAAAGAGAAATTGAATGCATCAAAATACTGAGAATATTTGGGTTGGTAGTGTTTTATACAGCTTCAAACTTCGAGAAGCGAACATGTCCTCAGAGGTACTGGTTTATTCTAGAAGGATGGGTTACTGTCATGTTTGATTTTGTTGGATTTTTTAAAATTATAAACTCAAACAACAAAGCAACAGTAGCTATGCTTTTTATTTTTTTCAAATTAAGGCTAATTACACTTAGTGTGTTTATCTTACTCACACTTCTTTTCAAATCTGTATCTGCACATTTCCAAGGTCATTTGTTTTTAAGGGGTATTTGCTGCAGTTAAGACAGTAGGGTTTTTAATTTATTTTAAAACCCAGAGCAAATAATTTTTCAGTATAATGAGCCTGATTCTGAACTCTTTACCCAGGAAAAAAAACTTCCAGTTAAGTCATTAGAAATATTTCCTGAGTAAGGAGTGGAGATCTGGTCCATGAAGAGTACTGTAATGCACATTCAAAATAATTGTGAGTAATTTTAATTAAATATATATTTTTAATTCAAACAAATTATATTAAAACTAGTAGCAAGTGCACATATATAATGGGGAATATGCACTTCCTATACTAAAAAGTGTTCTGAAGGGCATTAAAGTTACATTTTATCATTTAACGTATTTGAGAACATTTGATAGTCACAGTTTCGACAAATGATTATATGAGCAGCACTTACCTTTCAAGTCTTGTTGGCATGATCATGGCAGATGTTAACTTTTAATTAAGATCATATGAATTATTTGTTTGTCTTTAGACAAGAACTGTGTAAAGTATTTTTAAAAGATAATTTTATGCAGCTTTGCTGTGGTGATTCCAGTTAGTGTGTATGTTGAGGAAAAGATGACAAAGTTGGGAGATGATAAGCTGGATCTCTCTCGCAATGTACCAGAAGCAGTCATGCTCCGAGGATGCCATTTCTCAGTGTAATGTTCTGCAGTTATTTGAATGTATTTGCCTATAATAAACATTTAGTGGTATTTCTGCTTAAATGGTTTAAATGAGTTTACCACACAATTTGAGAGATGGCTAATGTCTTAGATATACAATGACAAGGAACTGTGGTACCAGAGGAGCAAAATTATCTATCAGCAGACCATGAAATGATTGTACTTAATAGCTCAGGTTTGTTGTGGAAGTTTCCTAAAAGCAAAGATGATCTTACATAAGGCAAGTGGATATTAATCATGATTTTTGCTTTAAGTAAATCTTTTTTCAATGTCTGAAGTGTTGTCATTGAACCAGGAATTCTGTAGTCTGGTAAAATAGTTCTTTTGGATATTTAAAACAATAACAGAAAATCCCTACTGTGTTGGCTGACTGCCACAAACAATTAGAATCACTTTTATGTAAGCCGAAGGTGTGGTAGTTTCAGGTTAAAGAAGCATAAGCATTAATCAGTAGGATTTGGGATTTTTGGGCTTTATGTGCAGATATTTTGGAAATGAGCACTGATGAGTTTTACCGGTGGCATGGTAGGTACAGGGAGTGAGGCAGGGTCAGTGAGTCCCCACATCCTCCCATTCCCATTGTTCTGTGCCGGGGCTCCTCTGGTCTCACACTGCACCATACAGCTTCACCCCAGGGTTTATCTGATATTGAAATGATGCGCTTGCCTGATTTTCATACTCAACAATGAAGAAACAAAAAATCATAATTTTAAACTTGATTGTGCTTTGAATTAAGCACAAGAACCTTTATTTATGTATTAATGGCTTATTTTAATTCCTGCTTTTTTGTTTGTTTTGTTTTTGTTTTTGTTTTCCTATCTTCAGCTCAGGTACCTGACAATGACGAGCAGTTTGTGCCAGACTATCAGGCTGAAAGTTGTAAGTATACTACAAATCATCACTTTCTTAAAATATCTATATATGTATATTTATATCTGTGTCTTCATATTTGTTATTTATTGTGTCATTTGTGGTCATGTGATACGTCCTTTTGCTGGTCAGTGACATCAGTGTGATGAGTAGATAAAGCAAGTGGCATTTTGATGTGCAGCCAAAAGAATTTGTTTGGGCTGAAGGTATAACCTTCAGCAGGAGGCCCTTTCCAGTCATTTCTGCCTACAGCCCCAGGGAAGCACGGAAAAACTTAGGTTGTGGAGGTGGAAGGAGTTTCTTTGTCTGTAGAGTGAGCAGAGGAGCTTTATAGCCGGTACAGATCAGATACTGCGGGATGTAGGATGCATGTCTGCTGAGCAGAAGTCAGGCTGCTCAACACGTTTTGTGTATGAATAAATAAATAAAATTCTCAACATAATCAATCAAATACAGCCACAGCTGAAACATTTTTAAGTTGTCTTAGCATGTGGCATTTTCTTGCTCAAACAACATTTTCCTTTGAGTTAATCGGTGAAAGCAGGAGTTAAGCTGGGTGCTTTGCACTGTTTTCCACTTACTTAAAAAGAGCCTAAACTTATTTTTATCAGCCTGTACCACTCAAGTCTTGCCTTTACCTATTAAAATGCTATTATTCTGTTAAATGCTGGCTCCCTTTTGCTGCACCTGTTGTTCTGTGGTATTGGGTGATTGAAAGGGCATCGCATGAGAAACATCTGACAAAGTCACAGACTTCTTGGAGCTTCTTTTTGCAGTTTTCTTCTTCATGGCAAGGCTTCTCCCCATCATCAAAGGTCTCTTCTAAACAGTGTCTGCTCATTGTAGCAGAACACATGGTAGCTTTTCCATTTTGCTAAATAACTTAAACAGTTTATCCTATTGGAGTGATTTACTGCAGTTCACTAAACCAGATAGCTGTTAAACACAGAATTCGTGTACTGAAATGTTAAGATTAATATTAGAGAGATAAGGAAAAATTGCATTAAAATAGTCTTTAACCCAAGAAACAAATTCACACTTGCTGAATTTTCCTATAAATCTTTTAGTTTATTTTTTCCAGTTATTAAGAAACTGCTTTAAGAAGAATTTATTGAGAGTATTTGTAACAGCATTTTGTGAGGCAAAAAAAAGCCCACACTTTTTTTTAATACCCTAGAATTGTTGCTGTGCAGGATAGTATCCTTGCACAGCAACAATTTAAATTTGTTTTTCTCTCAAAGTTCCTGTACATATGCTAACCAAGAATCATGGTCACTTTTAAACTTTAGAAGTTGTCTTTTATAACAGAGGGTTTTTTTTACCTCTGTCTTCAAAGACTTGTTGGGGTTTTTTTTATTAAATTATAATATGAAAGACAAAGCAATCTATAAATTGAAAATCAGATATGTTACTTTACATATGGATCTGTGTCCAAATATAGTCATTCATGCATGTATCCTTTGTGTAAGAGTACAAAGTTCAGTTGGGGCTTCTATTAACCCACAATTATCGTTACACAACAAGTCAATGATTCTTGGAAAACAATTTGTGGACTGTGAATGAAAAGCCCCATTGAAGCTGGCCACTGGTTTTGGTGATAAAGAAATTCTCCTAATATGGCTATTTTATTAATGCTGTTGTGTTTCAAAGTTCCTTAGCCACAGCTTACACAGTATTATCAAAGGAACATTTATTCCTTCATTTCAGTTGGTTTCTTTATCTTAAGTAAAGGTCAGGAGAGCTTCCTGGAGAGTTACTCTGGCAAAGGTTATGGAGTTTCAGACATATACTTGGATATAATGTATGTAGCTGTGGGCTCTACAAAACAGGAACGGAGATCAACATAACCAAAGCCATGGGGAAATTACTGCTGCAGAAGTAGCACAGTTGTGACTGTTTTCTCTAGGATCCAAGCCTGCCTTCAAACTCCCTTATAATGACTTGCTGTATATAGTCTATAACTATGCAGTACTGAGCCTGTTATTGGCAGCAGTCTGGCAGAAGCACTTAACTTCATTTTTTAAAAAATTATTTAAATTTATTTTATTTATTTTTATTTTTATTTTTTATGTGGGAGAGAGTGGACAAGCTTTCATAGATTTAGTGTTTAATACATTTAATTGACCCAAAAATGAGGAAGGACAGAAGTGTAAACCAATGAAGGGGGTCACAGCCACTTTAGTTCAAAGGCATCTAAACGAAACTGTGGTTTGCTACAGAAATTTCATTTATGGAGCTGTATATAGATAGGGGGGAGTGTGTGATGTGCTAAGTATGTAAAGAAAACTGAGGTGCTCCAGTGAAACAGTTACAATCTGCAGTCCAGATACAAAAAATTATCACATTTTATTTCTGGCTTCATTGCTTGAGGAAGGGGCTTTAAAGCCAAGACAGGTTTGTGCTGTTAAATTAAACTTGCGATGTTAAATTGAAACATTTAAAGGAGACTTAAGAAGCTTCAGTAACAGTAGCAGTTCTGGAACAATGTGGTTAAAATTTTCTTGCCTAGGAATCACCAGCTTGGTGATTTGAAGAAGTCAGCTCTTGAAGCAAGATGTGGAAGGTAGTGGAGGAACTGATACTGCCAAGATCATGTGCTGTGTCCTAGCACTAAGCAGGATTAACTGCCCCTTAAAGTGCTGTGGGTTTTGCATTTATTTTCTGTAATAATGATTTTAACTAGTGAAACTGCACTGGTATTAGTAACTAAGGGAAACATTTAGTTTAGATTAGATATACAGTCCACTTTATCCACTCAGGGATTTAACTTCAAAGCTAGCTTGGGACCATGAATATTTCAATTGTGAGTTGCTATTAAACTTGAATCAGTTTTCAAAAAGCAAACATAATATGTGTATTTATAGTTAGGTGTGGGCTTTAGATATTATGAGTGAGATCAACAGCTAGCATAACTTTATGTGGTATTATTGACGTTATTGGAATTACGCATATTTCTATTAGCTAAGGATCCAGCATGTCAAGCTTCCCCTTAATGCTTTAAGCTTCAGTTTACCTGTTTAAAAGTAAAATTTATTTTGTTACTCCTTTATGTCTTCTGGAAAGAGGCCCTTCCTACCATAAGAATCTTAGTAATGCCTGCACTTTCAAACCTTTGTCATCAAAGCCCCATCTTCTCTTACCTTTTAATTAAATAGTTTTTAACTTGGCATACCTATCACAAAAAACCTTTTTGTAAATTTTGTTTAGAGTGAGTGGAATTTTAGAGTAGAAAACAACTAGCTTGTTTGGCTGAAATTTGTAAAACAAAACACAGTTCAGTTTCTTGTAACTTTCTGCTTTCTGTGAGCACTGAACTTCTTGAGTTCTAAGGGACAAAAATATGTATAAAGAAGATTTTTTGTTGTTTGAAGTTGCACTGGAAAAATATTGAATTGCATGTTAAATAGTGTAATTTTCTTGCTTTTTCATTTCCATTCTCACAAGAAATAAAAATTCCACAGAAGGAGTGAGGAATCACTTCTACAGGCTTTTACTCAAAAATCCTGTTTAAGGCAGGTTGGTTTTGCCTCTTTTTGAATCAGCTTCTATAATGCAGTTCACGTGTTTGCCGAACATTCAAATGACTTCCTAATGACTATTCTTTAACAATAACATGAAAAGTTGTGTAAAGCAAAGATGTAAAAATCTGTTTCCTATAAAAAGGTGGATGTTTTGAGGTTGTTTTTTTTTTAATCGGCATTCTGTATGTGACACTTTTTCCTAATTCTTACCCAATTCATAAAACCTAATTAAGCTGGTTTTCTGTCCATATAAAGTCAGTATTCACGTTTGGAGAAGGGTGACCTGTGCTAACTTCCTCAGATAAGGTTTCCTATTGTTTCAAGTCCATTTTCATATGCTGAGGAGGAGCCAGATCCTGAGCTGGTTGTAATCAGTGGCAAGGCTTTCAGATACTGTAGAACAGCAAGGACTTTCCACTCCAGAAGTAAAAATGAATAAAGTGTTCCGTTTGCTCGAAGTCAATAGCTGTTGAGGTGAAGATTACTTGCTCCCATTGTTTGGATGGTTTCTGTGACAGACACAAGAGGAAGTAGGTAGGATTTGCTGATGTTTAAAAGATGTAGCTGGCAAAGAAAACTTGGTCTTGTAAACAAAACACTGAATTGTAATGCGACCTCGGTAGAATTGGTTATAAATGGGGATTGCTCTGCACCAAACTAGATTCCCTGGTGTCTTAATAGCATAATCATGTTCCATTTTGTTTTAATAATATGTATTTGCATGGATCTATTTCTTCAGAGTTTTCTTTTTCTTTTTTTTTTTTCTTTTGCCCTGAAATGTCAGTTATGTATTTGAAATTAATGATAAATTCTAGGTTTTGGCTTTTATTTGTTACTGAGTTTCTATTAATGAGGATTTTTCTTGTGCTTCACCTTCTTGATCAGTTTCCTTCCTTCTCGTTTGTTTTGTTCCTGTATTGTTTCCGAGATCATCACAGCCTTAACTTAACACTGCCAAGGGGTAAATGGTAATGTTAGACCACATCTGTTGACAGTAAATGGGAAGGGCTGGCTGTAAAATCCATGCTCTTCAATGTCTGGTTAAACTTTAAGATAGAAAAAATACTTTTTTAGTAGTGATTTTGTTGCTGATCTTTCATGACCTTTATTCTTTCTCTTACCTCTTTTTTTGTTCCTCCAGGTTTAGCAAAGGAGCGCTTTCAATGTAGATGCCAGGAACCTTAAATTATTCAGGGATGTGCTTTTTAGATGCTTTGGCTTGCAATCTTTAAAAGCCTGTTAAAGAGAGATTCTTTACATAGGCTTCAGGTAGATGTGTTCTTCTGTCATTTTAACTAATGGTGTAGGATATTCCAAATGCAGTTTAAATGAGGAAAAGCTTTAATATTTATTTATATATTTGCAGCATACAAAAGAATGATTTTTTTTTTTTGCATTACCAGATGAAAAATGCTTCGTTTGTTTTATTTTCTTTCTCCTTCTTTCTGTGATTTAGATTTCAAAAGTGAATTTCAGAATTAGAAGAGCATTTTCTGCTTGCTTTAGTATAACAAGAGCTGGTGAGAAATTGATAGAGGTTAATTTTCCCTTATTTTGACATATTTTGGAGAAGAAACCCCACACAAAGTAGAAAACACCAGAATATGAGGAGTACTGACAGGCCTACTGAAGTCAAAATGAGGTGTATTTACTGGATTTGTTTTTTCGTTTTGATGCAGAATAGTTTAATTTTAAAGCTTCTAGAAAAAATTTTAGTGGACTAAAAAATATGACTTTTTTTAATGTGATGATTCACTTCATAGGCAGCTGGTAGTCATGTCTTGGTAGTGCATAATGTTCTAGAAATTGCAGTTGGTAGTGTTTTGGTTGCCTGTGTGTGGCAAGTTGCACACACCAGCATCTTTTCAGGTTGTTTTTTTTTTGAGAGTTTTTTTTTTTTAATTTTATTTTGCCTTCATTTAGTGTCTGTGTGTCTGGAATAACCTTTTCTTTGAGTGTAGCTCTGCAAGTGTGGTGCTACGGCAGGCAGTCTGACAAATACCCTGCAAGGTGGTGCTACTTTTTCCTGGTCCTGAGCTATTCCCTGGTAGGGCTTTCTGCTGCAGCTGTGTTTTGTTTCTTGCCACTTGTCTTGAAACTACTTCCTTCCATAGGTCAGATGTTGTCAAATACAGAGACATTTGCTTACTTCTTTTAGTGCATGCCCGACTGTGATGGATTCTTTCTTAAGGGCTGTGAGAGTCGAGGCTCTGTGGTTTGTTCCTGCCTTTAGCTTTGCATGACCTTGGGCATGTTGCTTAACATCTTTGTTTCTGGTTTGAAGTAGGTACAGAAATGCATGTATCACTCTGCTGTGAGATACTCAGCTTTCTTAATGATCACTTATCTGGAGATCTCAAAAGCATTTTACAAAGACAGTCCAGCGCAACTGCTGTTGTAAGAGCTGGAGAGGTCAGACTGAGGAGTCGATGCTGACCACCTTATCTCCCTTCATAGTTGCCTTAGATAGCCTTGCTTCTTTCATTGTATCCCTGAGCACTTGTTTCCTTTGTTTAAAGCAGGACTGAAACTGTTACCACCTGTTAATTTTCTTTTTTTTTCTTTTCCTTTTTTTTTTTAATTCACTTTCAAAAGAAATTTGGATTTTGTGTCTTTCAGAAAACTCATCTTGTGGCTCATTGATGGGCATTAGCCTGTGCTAATAAGGATTTTGTTTTTCTTCTTTTTCCTCTAGAAGATTTTTGGAAATATTTAAATCTGCCATAGTTGTGATCATAATTGCAAGATTTGATTCTTGAAAAAGTTTTACCGTGAGGGAGAGTGTCAACCGTAATGCCTTTAACTTGTGATCTTAGTAGTGGAGAATTTGTGGGCTTGCTTTGATTTTAATAAGCAGTTTCTGTTTATTTCTTTTCTGCTTGTATTTTTATACTAAATTTCCAGCTTTTAAGGTGCAAAGATTTAAGATTCTCCTGAATTGCAGTAGTGGTAGTGTCTCACAGATTATGTAAATCTGTGGTGGTGGCAGTAGCACTGTGAAACAAATTAGAAGACCCCATCAAGAACATAGCTTCTGATTTTTAAAACTTCTAAGCAGAAGCTTTCTTTCAGAGTGCCCAGCAGGCTGTGATGTGAATTTTATTGCTAATGGAAAGGTACCTCTGGGCATTCGCAGAGACAGCAGACACCTCATGTGGACGTGGTTTAACTGCACAAGACCAATCTGAACCTGACGGTTTCCAGCAGTGTGGGGCACGGGGGAGCCCAGGTAGCTGGATAGGGCTCTTCTTGTGCAGTTTTGTGCCCCTGTCTCTCCCCTGCCCTTTCACTGCCATGTCCCTGCTCAGCCAAGCTGAGTTAGTTTCCTTTCCTTAGAGCCCTCTCCTTGTTTGCTGCTTTATTGCAGATTAAAGGCTTGGGTTGCATGTTAAGGTTATCAGCTAATGAATAAACTTCAGTCATCCTGTCCTGTGATAAATCTGTCTCGTAGATCAAAGATGAAGCATGTAGACCTTTTTTCTTTTAAATGGTAATTTCTTAAGGCTTTCAGATCACTTCCTAAGGTCTGTTTACATAAAAACAAAAACATTAAACATATTTTATTCAAAATGTTGAATTCTCAGTTTTGAAAAAACCTCCTATTTCCTCTCTGAGGAAGCTTCCCCTCCTTCCTTCTGTGAAGGTCCCATCTGTGACAATACAAGCAATCCTCACATTGTAACTTGTGGTCACAGCAGTATTTTCTTAACACCACAGTTATTTCTGGTTTAAACCAGATAGTTATTCATTTCATCAGGAGTATGTATATGCATTAGAACATGTTTTTCTGTTCCAGTGGTGTTAAGCAAAGTGTGCATAAACTTTTTAGCTGTATTTTCACACAGAAACCAAGCAAGGCAGTCTGAAGGATCTTTGTGATTCTGTTTTGATACAAAACCCTTATTCTCCTAACACTACTTTCCATGCAGTCTTTTCGCAAAATGAGTTTTGTATTTCAAGAGCAATCCAAATAATGATGTGAGAATCTATAAGATCTGGAATGGTGTAAAATAAGGAGGCAGTCTGCAAGCTGAGTTCATCCACTTCTATTTATTATGTATGTTTCTTTATGTAAAATGTATTTGCAGTCTGTATAATTTTTTTATCTTTTTACTTCTGCTTGCTGCCTCAGCAACCGCAGATAGAAATCAGGCTCTCCTACAGAGTGCTGTGAAGTTTTCAAGGGGTATAGCAGTCAAAAAAAGGAGGAGAGAGTGAAACTCCTCAAGACATCAGTTAAGCACTGAGGAGTGTGTGACACATTCGCGTCATGTAGGACAGAGGTAGCCCTCTGTAAGCATACAGGAAAAATAGCCCTTGTTTCAGGTTCTAAGTCCTTTTGTTTTGGTCCTGTGCATTTCAGTACTAGGAAGTAATTACAGTGAAGCCATTTATAAGCTGACAAATATGCATAAATGATTATATTTATTAATTCTTTTGAGTTTTAGAAGTCATCAGTGTTTTTTCTAGGAATGATCTAAACATAGTCTAAAATTGTAAATGGAAAAGTGATTATTTTATCAAGGCTTGTGCTCATTGTTTCCCTGAGAAGGATTCTTTTCTTTTCCTTTCACTTATTCTTCATTCTCTGTCTTCAAAACATTACTCTTACCTGTTCCTGGATTCTAGTATGACCTTGATGAGGTGAATGGAGAAGTGAACTGTCTTGGTAAAGGATATCTTTATTTTTACATATCTATTTCTTCTGTAAGCTGAGGATTAGGCATGTTAGAAAAGAGTGAATCATTAGCAGCTTTATTTTGGGTTGTCTTTTTTCCTGTGGCTGTTTATGAACTTATTCAGCAAATGTGGTTGCCAGTAAGTTAATGGAGTGAAATATTTTTTAGCAGTGACATTTACTGCCGAGTCCTACAGTCACTGAATAGGAAGGTTACTGACTGGCCAGGTTTTTGTCTTTAAATTTATATATTATGAGTCGTCATCAAGGACATTTGAAAAATTACATGTGCAAAAACAATTCCCAGTCTTGCTAATTTGATCCTCTTTGCTCAAAGGTTGTTTCCTTTCTGCTTATAATGTATACCTTAAAAAGATAAACAGTTTAATTCTTTTTTAATACTGTCTTCATGCTGAAACTGAACGTAATGTTTCCTTACTAACCATCTGTTAATAAAATTTCACATGACCAAAGCAATAAGAGAAATGGAGACAACATGGACTTTTTAAAGTGTCAGTATTCAGTAAAGACAAAGAGTTTCAAGCATTTGGGATTAGAATTTGGGAGCTGGATTAATACAAGTCTCTGCTCAGTGTATCTCTTTCTCTCTCTCTCTCTCTCTCTCTCTCTCTCTCTCTATGCATACATGCATACAGGAAATACACCATGTAATTGTCAGTCTTTCTGATTGCATGCACACACAAAATAATCATAAAACTTTAGGAACACTTGGCTTCAGAAAGCATCAGCAAGTGTATTAGTAATGTGTGTTCAGTTGCGAGTCTCATATACAGTAAGAATGCTTTAAGTAGCAGCAGAAGCCTTAAATATCTGTGCTGAGAACTAGCACCTGGTTGCAGGTGGTCAAAATTCCAGAAAGAGCACTTTGCAAAGAGTCTTTGAAAATCAGCCTACTTAAATACAGTCTTGACTTTATGTTCCCAGACGTAACCACTTCTGACAATGGCTTCTTTGTTTCCCTGTTGAATCAGTGATAAAAATTGTGAGCTGAATTTTACTGTTGAATTATTTCAATGGCCTGCACCTTTTCCACTGGAGACTGAAGGTTTTGCAGTGGTTTTTGGTAGTGAATTAAAGAATTAGATTTCAGATAATAATTATATTCATGTAACTTGAAACTTTTCCATGAGAGGTAAATGAGGCAGAATGTTTCTGTTTGTTTTCTGCTGGGGGGCATCTTTCCTAAGTATTAAGTTGATTATACCTTTAAAACAATAAAAAGAAAAAAACCCAAAATGGTGTGGTTTAAAGTTTATTTTTATGTTTGGGAAAAATGCTTGTTATGGTTTCCAGTGTTTTCTTCATAATTCTGTCTCTACAAAACCTATTTAAATCCAGACCTGAAAGAGTCAAACTGCAGATTTACCTGAAGTGGAAAGTGTGTGTGTGTGTGTGTGTGTGTGCGTGTGTGTGTGTGTGTGTGTGTGTATGTGTAAAATGCTGGTATATTATTGGATATTTTAGTAATGGAAGTTACACAGTGCTTAGCCATTATCTCTCACAATTTAAATTAAATTTTGAAAATTGCTGCAAATGGAAATCCTGTCCTCAGAAATGCACACAGACCCTGATATAGTGGCCAGCTCTTCTCTTTGCATTTAACTTTATTGATAATTCCTAGCTAGGAATACAATTTAAGTTTTCTCCCAGGCTTGATTTTACATTAAGAACTTCCTCTTTAGCTGAAGCTCTAAAGGTGGATTGCCTTTTCTTGCACAGTGCCTGGGAGCCTTTGGAGCAGGCTCAGATCAGTAACTGTAGGAACAAATGCCCTGATCTCCTCTCAGGATTTTAACATGGAAAACAAATGCAGGTGAGGAGCAGCCCTGTTTCTCTGTGTGGTCATGGAGGTTGCAGATCGAGTTTAGAGGGATTAAAAATTCTTTAGTTTTTTTTTCCTTCCCTATAATCATCTTCAGCTATCCACGTGTTTTAGTTCAATTGCTACAGACCCCAGCTGGTTTAATTTTATTAGGTTACCACTTCCTCCTCCAGAGAGCCCTAAGCCTCTGTTTATTTTGGGGGCAGGGACAGCTCTTCGTCCTGCCTCACCTGCTCTCCTCAGACATCAAAGTGAGCCAGTTCACTCCTCCTAGCTTAATCCTTCCCTTCTCTCTCCCACCAGTGTTCTGCAAATTTCCTTGTATTCTTCTCAGTTATCCAGTGCCGGTGGTATTTGTCAGCAGGTTCACTTTTGCCCTGGAGGTACTTGCTAGGAGGCAGAGACCCTCTGGCAGCACTTTCCACTCGACTGCCTGCAGCTGTGAGCCTCCTACAATTGGACAGGTAAACTGTCTGGAAAGGAAGGAGAGCACTGCAGGAAGGGGACATAAATCGGAATAAAACAGTGCCTGTGACAACACTTCTGTGGGATTGCTTCTTTTGGAGGCTAAGAAACTGTGTTGGTAACTGCAGCTCCTGCTGCTTGAAAATACCTTCTAGAAAATTCTTAACTGGAAAGTGGAAGTCTTTTGGGCATAGAGGCAAAACAGGATCAACTAATCAAAATTGTGCCTAAATGTTCTGTGCTTGGGGGTAGAAGAGTAGAGTCAGTCTTCTAATACCATGTGGCAGTTCGGCCAGGTAGCAGCTGCCCAAATACACTGTAAATTTAGGACAAAGGACCTATAGTGCCTTAACTAGGTATTTAGTAGAAGCCTCTAGAAACATTTGCTTGGAATTGCTCCACCTTTGCATTTAGTGGGTAGTTTCTTTTATTGATATTTACTGAAAGTTTCTCCCCCTACCCCCCAGTCAGGTGGCTTACCCTTTCAGGTGGGCTTTTTAATTTTTGTTATACTGAATATACTCAGTGAATACAGTATGCAATTTTCAACTGACGTGGTCCTTTTAAATGAGAAGCCAAGTGGCTACAAATACCTGAATTACCTCAGTGGTACCTTCAGCACTTCCAGTGTCAGAAGGCTGCAGGTGTACCCTCAGTAACTAATGAGCATTTCAGAAATTGCAACTGCACAGACAAGCAAATCAGGGATATCTTACATTAAAAATGGGGATTTATAGCAGTGAACTAATTATTAAGCTGAATGGGTATAACCTCTAATATTGTGCTTCCTCTTCCACACTAACTGGGAACCCCTCCACCTCTAAGGGAGGCTACATCTGTCATGGCAGGGGGGTCTTGGCTTAGCTGCCCAGAAATAGCTATCCTGACAAAAAATTTTAGAGTCTTAGCACACAAGCTTTAGAAAAGAACATTCCAGTTAAAGAATGGCACTTATTTTCTTTTGTGAGGAAGCTTCTAGAAGAATTTCTTTGCTGAACAGGGGCAGGACCGTAATGTTTAATTGCCACATAAGCTGTTCTACAGGGAAATGGCATATGCCTGCATTGTAGTAATGATTTTGTTGGTCACCTCTTCCCTGTGTACAAATGCCCTCATATAAACCTGTCTGAAGGGTACTGATATAAATTTGGTGTGCTATAGGTACAGTGAACTCTTCTCTGTTTTCTACTTCAGCACTTTGTTTGGTCTCAGATGATAGTCTCAAAGACTTCATGTTAATATCAGATCATAATAAGGATAGGGAAAATTATGGTGAATATATAGAATTAACATAATCTATGTGATTATGGTAAGAACAGGTGATTCAATTAATTTAAAATTGAGTTTCATCAATTCATTTTTTTGTCTTTTAGTTATTAATCTGTAATGCTTTTTGCTTAAAAATTAGGAAAGAAAAAACCTCTCACTCCAAAGCAAGAGCAAGTTATTTTAGCAAACAATGCTTGCTAAGATGGATACATTACTGTAGATCTTAATGTTCAGAATTTCCCAATATCAGTTGTAGGAAAATGAGCTGTTATTTTCCATCTTGCAACTCCTTGGTAGTAAACAAAAATAAATTCCAGCTTTTGCTGCAGTTCATTTTCACCTGCTTGCTACTTTTTCCTAATTCAAATTCAAAATCAATATATTTTTTTCTATTCTCATACCATGTCATCTGAGAACAGTCCATGTAAACTTTGAGGACAAAATCCCACAATTCTGGGCAAAATTTACAATTTTGGAATTCTTTTATTCTTCATCTTCCCCCCATCCTTTCTCACCCTCTAAGGATTGTAAAGACTATACTATTGCATAGTGTTTGTACGATGCAGCATTCAAGCAGATCATTAATTGACATGCACAGTATTGTAAGCTTTAGTCTAGAGGAGAAAATAAGCAATTTGCTTCATTTTGCAGTGTGAGTTCTAACTGTTATTGAAGTGTATTTGTAGTTGCATATTTTCCAGTAAAGGTGACAGATTACTTCAAAGCTGGTATTTTCTTTTTGTTAAACAAGGTTCTCAAATAGATCCATCTTGCCCACGTATTCTATTCTTGCCAGTTGGCTTTGAAAGCTGGTGCTTGGGCTCATCATTCAGAACTAGCTTCCAAAAAATGAGGTCCCATGCTGTTTCTATCTTTTGAGCTAGTAGGGGCTGGAAGGATCTGTTCTGAAGCCAAGGCAAAGACTGAATTGATGGAATCATATATAACAACTTTGCCAAGTACTGCCCAGTCATGAAGTCCCACTTTCTGGGAAAGAGCACTGAGAGAAGGGGTGGCAGAGCATTTTCTGTGTTAAGGGATATACAGAGATTTCCTTCTCCGGACTTTGAGCCAGGCTACCACATAAGAAAGAACTAGCTTTTTATTGAACGCTTTTTCACACATTTATGAGTTGTTACTTTCTTCTGCATGCTGCTTCCCCATTTTCTCCTCAGTTATCCATTTGAAGAGGAAAAAGCTTTCTGCTCTTTATGACAGTATTATACATATTTTGACCATATGTAATGTATCATTGCAGAAGCATGCTTGCACGTTCAGTATGCTTACTTTCATTTGACACTGTGTGCACACAAAAATACCCAAACACACATGCAGGCTGTTTCAGGTGAATGGTCACTACTTGGAGAGTCTAGATGGAGCCCAGTTGTATTTAGGTCTGAATTCTGCATCTTGAAGGAGTTCTAGTTTTCTAGGTGCAACCGTAAAATGGAGAATAATATCATGATCATGTATTTCTTCAAAAGGTATTTGACAGGAATGCATAGATTCCTCCCATCTCCACCCTCCCTTCCCTTGCTAGCAGCTTTCGTTTGTAAGGTAGTGAAAGTTCAGGTCTCTTGTCTATGTTCAGTTTTTCTATAAACTGCCAGGATAGTCTCTGAAACCACAGTGATGATACGTATCTGTGTGTCAGACATCCAATTTGTCACCGACGTCTTCCCATATCTGGCAGAGAGCGGGACCTAAATGAAATCCAGTTGACTGGAGCTCAGCTAAGATCTGATAGAGGTGACTTTGATAGATAAATGGTTGAAGAACTTGGTGGAGTCTGTGTAGATGTAATCTTTTCAGCCACTCTTAAATCAGTCCACAGTCTTCAAGTCTTGCTCATTTCTGCAGCTGTTGCAGTGGTCAGAAACAAAACAGTTTTTTGCAAGAGATCATGTAGGGTGAAAACAACTGCAGATCTTGCCTCAGTCATCCATGGTTGCAGTCACTTCTGTCTCTTCAGCTGTAGCAGTCTTATGTATTTATAGGCTTTTAATTCAAAATCAGTGGGAGCAGTTTAGCTGGAAATACTTGATTACCAGCCTTTACTGTCCCAGCTGTCTTATCTGTCACCTCTCCTACCTGATGTTTTTGTTTCAGGTTTTGTTTATATACTAGGCTGCATACCACATCCAGCTGCAGCACAATAACCTCCAGAGTACGAATGAATGGTCAGCTATGTCGGGTACCTGCTTCTGATGACTTCTGAGCATCTCAAAGTTACCAGTAAAACTTCTCATCAAAATATATAGTATAATGAAATTGAAAGAGCACCCTGCTTTGGCATCCTGATGTCTTCAATCTGATGCTTATTAAATGATTGTTGAAATTCAGAGTGCAGCTGTCTACAAAGGTCTAAAGCTCAAATCATAATGATCTAGAAACAAATAATCAATAAATACCTTCCAGAATGCAGAAGGCTTTTGTTTCATGAGTTAGATGCACATTTTTGAAACCTCTTTGGAAAATATATATAAATATATAGGCATTCCCACCTAGAAAGCTATAGAGAAAGTATTTAGTTTCATAGCTCAGTGCATCAGATGTGCAAATACCTATACTGAATGTATGATTCAAATGTTAAGGTGACCGTTGCAAAAATAGGGCATTTCAGGACTCATGTGAACCTACAGTGTTGTGTTTGGATTTTTTGAAAATGTCTACTGATAAGAGCACCTAGGTCATTACTATCACCTAAGATGTAACTAGCATTTTACGCTCTTTGACGAACCATTCAATAAACTGTTTGAAAGCAGATTTTTTTTTTTATTAATGCCTACCTGTTGTACTTACAGCATAAATAATTTGTTTGAATCATCAGGTGAGTGCTGTTAAGTTATAGTGAGCGAGGAAAATGGCAAAAACACGAATTAGGGTCCCTGTCCTTAAGTGTATTTCAGTTTGCATTTTGATAGCAGTTTAGAAATGTTATCGCCTGTTTTGTCACAGACATAATTCACATCTTTCTTCAGGCACTGTAAACAAGAGAAATGGTTTAATGGCTCCATAAAAGGCACTCTGTGCTGATAGCTGAGATTAGACCCTTTAGTAATGGATTTTTGTGTGTTGGGGGAAGGGGAGGGCTTGGCAGAGGTAAATGTACTGGAAAAGAATCTTGGAGAGACTCTGATGTATCTGAAGTGCCTGCTGCATTGCTGTGTGTATCGAGAGATAGATTTTAAGTGTGACAGTGTTGGCTTTATCAGTACAGGGGCCTTTTCTTCTTACTTTTGAAATTTTACCAAGTGTTCTCTTGGGTCACCTCAGTCAGTTTAGTACCTGGAGTTTCAGTGGTATTAGCTTGAGTATTTTTGCATCTGTCTTTTCACCTTGCGGTTGAGTCAAGTCCTTTATATTTAAATATGTTCAAGAAACCTCTCAAAACTTACATTGCATATTAAAAATTTTGCCTCAATCAATGATAAAAATTAATGAGTTTATTTACAGAATTGGGTTTAGAGAATGATTTGAGAGCGTAAATTTGAAAAGCAGCTCGGAAACAGCATGTTTTAGACCATGACTTACTTCCTTTTCTCTTCAGGTACTCAAAGTCCTCAAACTTAATACATGTGAATGTAGTATTACTTTGGAGACATTGGAGTTCCCTAGCAGGAGCAAGTGTGGTATAAAATCAGCTGCTGTCAATTGATTTTATACCATATAGTACGTGCTCTTGACCTACAAGCATTGAATAGGACATCTTTGTCTCTTTTGTCAACGGAGTCAATATCGCCTGTCATTAGCCAGTGTCACTGAATTACCAGTTACATTTCATGGCTTTTAAAAGTATGTTTAAAACCATTCTTCAGAAAATAAAATAAGATTTTATCATGTGTTCTGGGCAGGAATTTGAAGTTTTAAAGTTAAAATGTTACTTTTTGCTCAAAGGAGAAGTGACTTGCCATTTCACGTAACACATTCCTCATTTCTTCTTCATCTTGAATAATCATCTCTTGAATTGAAAAATATTTTAAGCCATTGCTTAATGCAGTGCATTTCAGGGCATTCTCAAAAGAAATAGATTCAGTTCTATCTGTACAGAGGTGGTACACTTCCCATTTCTCAGGTTAGAAAGCGTACATATCAGACTCCTCTGAGACAAACCAATTCCTCCTTTGATTTCAGAACTCTTAATAAAATTGTTCTTCATTTGAGTCTTCTTTAGGTGCCATGATGAACAAAATGTTCAGGGATTAGGCTGTTGACCCATAGCAAAGGAGAACAGCACTTCTGAAGGAGGGATGGCAGGTTTCACCGTGTTTTTGCATGTTACATGTGAGTTTACTTCATGCTGCAATCCTTATTGCTTTGTATAAAATCTAGCTCTGTTCAACAGCACATTATGTATAATATGCAAGCCCTTTTACTCTTCAGATATAAATAGATGTATTTATGCACAGAGAATATGCATACAGTAATGTATTATACTTTCATCAATTTGCTACAGATGGTAGCAGTCCTTCTGCTTGCCTTATATCTCTGTGTTGGTTTCAGAGATGCTCCAGACAGGGTCTGTGGGGCAGGGGTCTGTTTCTGATACCGATAAGCCTGACTTTGCATGGTAGTTGAGATGAGGCGTTGAAGCCATCCATCTAAATGCACGTTGTGAGATTGTTTGCCTTTCAAGTTCGGAGGTAGTTATCTGTAAGTAATCACTCGGGATGAAATCTTGGCCCTTGGTCACTTCTTAATAAGATCTTTATTAAGGCAGAGAGCCCGTTACTTTAATAGGGTTGAGACTCTTGTTCTAGGGTTAAGTGAAATGAATTTGCCATCAGGAAGAAAGAAGTGGTGAGGAGCTGGTTGTTTAAAATGTCATTTTGTTAATTTGAATGTGTTGGTAGCTGGTATGCTGCACTAAAATTAGATTATATAAATAAGCAACCCTGCTCTCCTCAAAAGAAAGAGGATTGAGAACATAGTATAAAATCCAGTTTAGCAAAGCAGTGTATGTTTAAATTCTCTTTTAATAGACGCACTATAGAATGAGTGTCACACTAAAATCAGGAGTGATGGGCAGAGGGTTTCAGTGATGATACAAAAGCTGCTTTGAACGTTTGAAATTTTATTGTTAAAATAAGCCTGTCATCTTCAGCCACACTTAAGATATGGTCTGAAAGGGCAAGTAGCCTTCAAGAAAGCCCCCCAAAAATGCAGTAAGTATTTTTATCAGCCTATCTTTTTTCCTTTATACCTCTAAAAGTGTACATTTAAGGAGTTACAGATAAAGCTTACCATGGTGTCTGTATCAGGGGACTGCCCGAGGAAGGCTTTAAATTTTACAGCTATATTGTCTTTCTGGCCGTAGTTAAGATAAAGATCTAATATAAAATCACTTTGGTCTGTAATGCTTTCCCTAAATGAAGTGAAGGTGTTAACCTACTTGATTTGATGCACTTTACCCTAGCTTATGAAGCTGGGAGGAAGGTGAGGTAAACTTTAATTAAAACTACAGCACAGACTCCTTCTAGCACTGTGCCCTGTACCTTGCTAGGACTGTACAGTAAGCAAAATAAAATGTACCTCACAGTTGAGGCAGCAGGCTGGAGCCGTGTTCAGTGAAAGTAATTTAATTAGTGTTGATCATGACTCCAGATGATGGTGATTTGATAAGGAATAATTTAGTACTTAACAGCCTTTTACATGCACCAACTCCATGTGGGAAGGTAAAGCAAATTGCACAAAATGAATGTGCTGCTTTCACTTGTGCCTGTGCCAGTGAGCTGGAAAACTGCCTGTTAGCAGACGTTCAGGCTCTCAGCACTGTGATGAAATACCCAGCCAGTTCTCCGCACAGGGCTGTAGTGTGGGAGTCTCTGTACTCCCGTTATTTAAAAATAAATAAGGGAAGTAATTTTTCATAACAGATTAACTCCAAGGAAGTAGCAAAGTAAAAATTTAAAAAAAAAAATAGAGCAGCATGTGGCCTTTGTGCAAATATGTGATACTGGCTTTTAAAAAGAGTCTTGTTGCAGTTTTCTTTTAACTTTCTGATTCAAGTTAAAGAGATTGCCTACCTTTGCTTTAGAGCCACCATCCCAGAGTTGGAGGGCCCATCATATGCATTAAATATGTGGCATGCATTATTTGACCAAGACATGCAAAAGAGAGTCAGCAGTAAAAGTTCACTGGCAAGATCCTGAAACAAACTAATGGATATCGGTCTGCTTTGCGATTACTTTGGAAAGCTGACTGGGCTGCATTTTGCCATATTATTAAATTTGAGAATCTCTTTTCTTGAAAAGAAAGAAAGTCCATGTGGTCTTCTTTCTAGGGCAAGTTCAGACAGTTTTATTCAGGAAGAATTCTTTTCTTCGTGTAATGTTCACTTTTTCCATCTCTGTTTCCTAAGTTGCTCTGCTGTGCGTATGCATTTGTATATGTTTTATTGTCTGCTTCTCCTTTCTAATCTTTTCACATAACTATTATCCACGAAATATAATAGCTGAATAGCAGTTTTCTGTTAACTCTTGTGAGTTTTGTGAAAATGCGTGGCAAAATAGCATAGTGTTGTGTTGCAGATGACTCAACTGAAAGGCAGTAGTAGAAGCTGTCATGTAATAGGGTATGAGAGGATCTATTTGTGAAAGAGTTCTGTGAACATTGCCCAACCATGAGAAAACCCATGGCAAAAGTCTGAGACCTTACTCACAGATGCCAGAGTTTAGTGGTTCTGATGCTCACTTCTTAGACAGTGAGCATCACAACCACAGTGAGCAGACAGATTTCATTTATCTCCCCACTGAACACTGCTGTGTTCAGTGGGGAGATAGCAACGCATTAATATCAGAAGATATGTAGTTTATAACAAATTGTCTTTCCCAAGTTCAGGTGCAAGAGAAGGGGCAAGATGCTACTTGATGGTATATAATGATAGCCTGACTTTGTGCTGAGATTGCCGAACAGGAACTGCTGCATGTACATGGATTATCACACCAATACAAGTGTCTGTGTCAGGCTGGAATGTAATGTTCATACTATGGTGTTTTGGTGACAACATCAAAAATCAGTGATAAAATTATCTCTGAATTCTAGGCATCTCAGAGTTAAAAAATGTATTTACAACCTCGTTTTATTTAAAACTTGACAGGTATGTTTTCAAGCTCTTACATCACTGTCTTTTAGTCCTTTGTCCCCCTAGCCACTTATTTAGGTTTGTCAACATCAGGTGTACTTTGAATTTTCTTCTGCTTTAATTTTAGTTAAAGTTGGATATGAAATAAGGAAAGTTGTCTGGCATAAACTAATTTGCTGGTTAACCTTGTCTTTACCTTTGGCCTTTTTCTTAACACAGACCAACTTGTGCTTCTAATTAATGCTTCATTTCTGTCACATCCCCTCTGGGGCTTTTTTTTTAGCTCTTAAAAAGTATGACCTTTTTTTTTTTTTCAGTTTGTGTCTATATCACATTTGCTATTGAGTTTGGTCAGGCCAGGATTTTATCTTGTTTATTTTTAAGAAAAATTACTTAAGCCATTTCTTCTGAATTTCTTTTAGATACTACTTATAATTAAAGGTGCATATAGTCATCCAGTTTCAAGAGTTTTGTTGCAAATTTTCAGGCATTCTGTGGGACAAAGATTACTGATCATCTCCTTGAGGCTGATATATCTGAAATTTATTTTGGAGTCATTTGTGTGGCACTCTTTGAAGTGGACAACTATTGCATTTATAGCTAAAAGCTACCTCACTGATTTTACTTAGAAACATTTGGTGCCTGGGAAGTATTTTGCTTCTGACAACATTTACAGTAGTTAAGCCAAATATAAGTGGGCTGTTATTTTCCTGCTAATGAGATGGGATGCTGGCCATCATTCTATTAAACAATAGAAGTGATAATAGCCAATGTGAAGGATCTCTGGTGCTTATTTTTCAGTAGACACTCAAAGAAATATTTGAAATGTTTATTTCCTATATTGTTTTTATTATTACAATGGTTTAATTAATCATGTGTTTAATTAGCAGTGTCTAGCGTACTTGGAAAAGCTAATTGTTGATATTGTACTTGGGTTTTAATTGCATTTTCCTTCTCTTTCCAGTGGCTTTTCATGGTCTCCCTGTGAAAATCAAGAAGGAACCCCATAGCCCATGTTCAGAACTTGGGTCCGCTTGCAGTCAAGAGCAACCATTCAAGTTCAGTTATGGGGAAAAGTGCCTGTACAATGTCAGGTAAAGCAATCAGGAGCATCTTTGCAGTGAGAACTGCTGATTTAAATGAGGACTGACTAAAGAGTAATAAAACCATAATAGAGATCTTATAAAAGTTACCTCTTCAGCAGATAACAGACTGATGAGATAATGCATTTAGCTGATGAACACTGATGGATTTGTTTGCAGTTGTATCAAACACTTATATAATCACTTTAAAGCAGTGTTTTTCATCAAAATGCACGTCCTCCATTCCTCCTCCATGGGAGATAGCCAGAGTTTAAAAACCCAGGGTACAAGTGTGAAATAGAAGGAAGGAGTATCTTGTTTTCTGTGAGCTGTATTGAAAGTACTTTCAAAATGCATTATGCACATTAGGAAAGAGAGATCTGTGTAACAGGCAAGAGGTTGGCAGGTCTGAGCAACACATTAGGTATTTGACAAATTTTGCAGTTGTTATATGTGTATATTCATGGGTGATTACCTTTTAAAACCGTGTTTCATTAGTCCCTGCATCTTTGGTACTTACTCAAAAGCAAGTTGTCTTCTTTTGTAGGCATAGATAATAAAAGCTTTATTTATTTGTGGAGGGTGGAGGGGCTTGATACCTCTTCATTCCTTACTGACTTTCTTTTGGTTGCATTTACATGCCACTCCTTCTGTTAGTGTCAGCAGTGAAGGATTTCTTATTGACATTTCAGTCTATTTTAAAATCTTTCATCTAGCTTATGAGTTTTGATTCTCATTAATGTATTACAAAAACTGCTAGCACTTAAAGCATTATAACATCTAACTGTTTGGATATGAAAAGGGGAAAAAAAAAAAAAAGGAAAAGACTGGCACCTTTGCCAGTCATAAGGAGTGATTTTGGTTTCAAAAATCAAATGAATCCATTGATGGATTTGATGGGTACCAGGGGACTTGATGTAGGAAAGTATGCAAGCTTCCTATAATCCTAATGTCTGCATTTTTCCTGGTTAGAAACAGGGTTGATCAAAGTGTTCTCAAGTCCTTTCCTGATTTGAGACTCTCTTGAAAATAGCATCTATGTATTTGTAGGACCAGCAGTTTATTTTTGAGAGAGAGGGGTAAAAAAAACCTGTCGGCAGAGGCTGCTGACATCCTAGTATGGGCAGCTAAGCCAGCATACCATTGTTTTTCTGGGTCAGATCCCTTCCCTCTGGCTGTATTGTTTTACTGTCTCACTTTGTGGTTTGTGCAAAAAAGAGTCTTGACAGGCATTGTCAGCTCTTTGTGCTCTAGTCCAGGTGCTTCTACTTTTATGTATTTTGTATACCTCCTGTTAGAATGTGACTATAAGACTGAGTCCTTTAAAAATACATTGCTGTGCCCCAGAGAAGAAAATGCTGTGCTGAATCACTTGCCTCTGACTTCTGCCTGATGTCTTCTGGGCTGTTCTTAATGTAGAGAATTCTTCTGCCCCAAACTGGTTAATAAGTTAACTATAATCAAAAGCTTCTAAATGGGGCACTTGTGGTGATTTTTTTCTGGATGTAGATGCTATGGTTTTGGTTTTTCTTCTTTCTTTGGAAAAAATAACCTTCCTTGCTTTTCCCTTGCCTTACTAATAGTGCCTATGATCAGAAACCACAAGTGGGAATGAGGCCCTCCAACCCACCGACGCCATCCAGCACTCCCGTGTCACCGCTGCACCATGCCTCCCCAAACTCCACTCAGACTCCTAAACCTGACCGGGTTTTCCCTACCCACCTCCCTCCATCCCAGTCCATTCAAGACAACAGCTTCCCTATGGATCACAGGTAAAACACAAAACACGTGAAGGACCTATGCAGAAGGTGTTTCAATTGCGGCTACAATTCTCTTATATGGGGTAGTATTGGCTTCTTGCCCATAAATATTCCCTTTTAGATTGGGGATCGAGGTGAAAACCAGCAAGGTTCATAGTGTGAGAAATGTGTGTTTATGAAAGGCTGGCACCCAGCTTGGAGTACTAGTATAGGAGTTCATACTGGCAGTGACAGAATTTTAGTTACCTGCTGGTTCTGTCTTGCAAGGTTGATTACAGTATGCCAGATAATCTCATCTAGGCTCCCTTTCCCACGAAAGGTCGGACCCGATGGTCTTTCAAGGTCCCTTCCAACCTGAGCTCTTCTATAGTTTTGTGATTCACTTGAGGCTAGAAAGCCCTACGAGGTGATGAAGTCACTAGCAAGCATGTTCCTAACTATAAATATCTGGCCTCTTGCTAAGCAGTTCACCTATCTAAGCGATAAGTGGCCATGTTACAGTGCTCCTGCTTCAGAATATTCTTTGGAAGGGTGGATCATTTTTCCAAGCCCTTTTGTGATGTAGCGTTTCAAAAAAAGATGCCAACATAAACCGTGCTTAAATAACATTAGTGTGAGTAAAAGCCACAAGAGCTAGAGACTAGAATTAAAGCTTAAACTGTCCTTAAGTCACCCTGTTTTGTTTTGATACGTTAGAAATCCCCAGACAACTATTTTTCTTAGCTCGGTTTTGCAACAGATATGCTCAGTGGATTTCCCTGTCTTTTCAGTCCAAACACTTGTTTGTGGAATTCTATTTACCCTATTTTTTATAGGGTAAATTTTAGGGTTTATTGCATGAACCTGTTTTTGTATGCTGAGTTGTGATTGCTCTTGAACACTTAAAATTCCAATGGTGTGTAAAGAGATGAATGTTCAGAAACTTGTCTTAACTCTTAACCATTATCAAATCAAGAAAAGACCTGAAAAGAAAAACAGTTGTTAGGAGTGTGATTTGCATGCTTCTGCTCTAATAAGGGCTATTATCTCCAGGGATTTGCACAGATCACTTCTGAAGGAGGTTGCTAAGGGTAATGTTGCTGGTTTGTGCTCTGCTGAGATAGCTTTAAATACCACCAAGGTTCTCTACAAGCTCTTCTGGCAGTGAGGAAACATTAAATTGGCTCCTTCACCTGCCTTAGTGCCCATGTCCTCCCCAGCCGTGGACTGTGGTCTAACCACAAAGGCCCCCAGTGAAGCCAGGCAGTGGTTTAGATTACAGGATGGTGGATAAATGTGTTTCTGTGTATACAGCAAAGTCAAGCTGTCAGGAGCCTGAAATCGGCAGAAGCTAAATGGCTTATGTGCAGAGAACAGTAGTATGATCTTTTAGATGAAAAAAAATCTTTTGTTATAAAGCGACTTGTAAAAAGAGAACTGAACCTGTATGTTAGCCCCAACTTGAGTATTTATAGACATTTGCATACACCTTAGTATAGTTTCTGTACCCATAACTCTTGCTCTGTGCAAGCTTTGTAGGCTCTTTACGATTTCTGCTCCCTCCCTCCCCCATCTTTGATATTCATGTTCTTTAGGGCATTTTTCACTAATGCTTCCCTTCTGTTATAGAACATCATGTGTTTTAGTGAAGTCCAAAATAGCTGACTCAAGCAAAAAAAAACCCCAAACTCATTTTTCTCCTATTTTAAAGAAAGGTGGAATTGTAGTGGAAGATATTTTTCCCCATTTTCTTATTTGTTTTGAATCTTCTGTATGAAGCAAACGTGTACTTCGTATTTTCTTGAAATTCAATTTTTCCTGATTTACAAGATGAGATACTACTACAACAAGTGTATTCAGAAAATGCCATTTAAACAAATGACCTGCCTATATGAGTTCATATATGAATCTATAACTCAAGGCACAATTTTTTGGAGCATACATTGGTGGCATAGGATAGCATTAGTATCTAGTACATACAGCCCATACATCTTCATACAGGGCATGAGTATATGAACGATAAGTGGTCCTATCAAGTACCAACAGGAAACAAATCCACTTGTATAAACAAATGGCTTGATTCCATACAAAGCTTCCAGTACAACAAGTATTATTAACTTCCTTTGAGGCTTTGTGAGTGAGCCTGTTTCTTATTTTATCTTCAAGTTGCAATTTTCTGATTCACTCCTTGACAGTTCTTAATGATAATTTCTGCTTCTTTTTTTGGCTAATGAAAAAAGGAAAAGAGGGAAATGAATGCAGTGCCAGTCAGCCTAACTGTTTCATAATATATTCGAGTTTCTAAGTTTATTTTCTGCAGGTGTAGGTGGAATTGCAAAACCCAATGTTACAGTGCAGTACTCTTTCTACTGCAAAAATTACAGTATTTAGAGCAGCATTAGAAAAAATAATTTTGTCTCCACTACTGTATTATAATAGTTTCTATCTCTGTACTTTCCACAGTATTTGTAATTAAGCTATGATAGTAAATATTTGTCAGAACAAGTTACAGCAGTATTATGACAGATGGTAGTAGAGTTTAAATTGTTTCAGAAACATGTACTACCTATGAGTTGATAGTCAAGGGTTTTATTGCTCGTCCAATCAAACCTCTGCATTGTGCTTCGCTCACACAGTTTTCTCCAAGAGAAAGTCTTTTGCTTGTGTGAACCAAAGTTGGTTCAGATCCAAAGTACAGGAAGCACAAGAATAATTAGATCTTCATTTTTTTAATGTGACAGTAAGAAGCTTCCAAAGAAAGGCACAAGTTTTTTTTTGTTGTTGTTGTTGTTTTTTTTTTCTTCTTTTTACGTGTGTTTTGTTTATAATAAGTGATAACAGGACTAGTAAGCAGTTTGTTGCAAGAACTTTGCATCTGCCATTGATTAGTGTGGGCACAGTATTGCTGCTGTGGTGGTTACTACTGTGATAATCTGCAGGACCTAACAGGAAGACATCATGCAGTTCATCAGGGTCCAATGGGAAAAGAGCATCCTTGTATTCTATATGCTTCTGAACCTGCAGATGTTCAAGTAATTACATTCAGGACTTTTAGTTCAGGTAGATAGGTTTTATGGAAGAAAAAACTAGCATAGGTTCTTGAGAGCAGCATTGCATGTAAATCAAGTTAATTTAAAACTAAATTCTCTTATTTTATGCCTACTGAAGAGCATTTGGGAATAACAAATGGCAGTGTGGCTTGTACAGATTACGACTTTCATGTAGAAATGACTAAGGGGAAAGATTAAGGCAGGAGAGTAATTAATTCTTGTAGCAAAAATTTGTACTATCTCCTTTTACTGGGGTGCTGACATTCCCTTCCTGTTACAGTTGGAATGCAGTGCCATCCTTGCGAGTCGATCTCTCATGACACTACCCCCAAGAGGACAGAACAGTGGACTTTTACCCTGGAATGTTTCCAAATGTTAGAGCAGACAATACTCTATTCAAAATGTGTTTATTGCGGTCAGAATGGTTTCCGTGTAACAGTAAGATGGGTAAGAGTAAATTAGAGTATGAGCAAGATGTTTCTAGCACTTGTGAAAGAGCAAGGAATTCTACTTACACCTCCTTCATGTTACTGTGGTAGAATGTCAGTCTTTCTACTGTTTTGAAGCTGGTGTATTTCCTGTTTACCTCTTCTGTTGAGAGAAGATATTGAAAGCAAAGAGGATGTGGTGGGGATAGGTCTTAGAGGTGGTATTAATAGGTGGGATTTTTGTTTGCTTGCTGCAGTTGTACAATGACAGTGGTCCTGATGGGAGCACTTGGCATGACCATAAGCAAAATATTTGTTACTGAGAAAGTGGTAACAGCCACTAAAAACGGCTTGTGAAGATCTTGGGGAAATGGAACGTAGCTCAAGTCCTTTAAATGACCTCTCTAATTTGTGTTCTAGATTTCGCCGCCAGCTCTCTGAACCTTGCAATTCTTTCCCACCTTTGCCTGCTATGCCAAGGGAAGGACGTCCAATATATCAGCGCCAGATGTCTGAACCAAACATCCCCTTCCCGCCTCAAGGTTTTAAGCAGGAGTACCATGATCCAGTTTATGAACACAACGCTATGGTTGGCAGTGCAGCCAGTCAAAATTTTCCCCCTCCTCTGATGATTAAACAGGAACCTAGGGATTTTGCATATGATTCAGGTATGTGAGATTCTCCTTTAGTTCTGTATAGCAAAGGAATATATGAGTCCAAGCCAGTGCTATTGATGTTTTGATTTTGTGAATTGAAACTTGCTCTTTTGACACTTACATTTCAAAAATTATGTCTCAGACAGCTTACAAAGTACTAAGATTGCTACATAATACAGTGTGACTTGTGCCACCACTGCTTGCCTTTTAAAGGGTTTCATTTTCTAGAAATCTCTGTCCAGAAAGTGCACACGTTAAAGAAGTCGAGGAAGAAAGTCATGGGTGCAAATCTGCTTTGTTAAGTGGGAACTTGTTCTGTGCTATCTCATCTTTGACCTCTGAATTTGTGTGCTCTGTTTTATGAGTTCTTCCACTTGTCTGCCAGAAATAGAGGACTCTTTCTCCTCTTGCTTGTATTACTTTAAATCAGGAGTAACTCCACTGAAGTGAGGTTTATACAGCTATAAAACCGATGAGGGAGAAGAATCGGCCAAATTGGTGTCAGCTTCTCAGTTTGTGCATACTGCTGTGTTTTGTAGAGGTACATAATCTGAGATGCCAGGTTGCTGATGTACAGAACACGATGTTGCTATTAATAATGTTTATTATGGTTGTGTTTATGGGGCAACTGGAATGGAACCTTATTGCTCTACAGACAGTACAAAACAGAGGAGGTGGTGGCAGAGTCTGCTCTCAGTAGCTTCTGATCAAAATAGTAAAGATAAGCAAGAGAAATGATAGAAAAATAAATCAAGGGACTAACACTGTAGAATTGACACAATTGCAATGTAATATATATATTGTACTTGGGCAAACAGAGAGAGAATTAGGAAGTCAAAAATGAAGTTTGGTAATGAGTACCAAGTAACAAGGCGAAGGAAGCTACAAAGAAGAAAGCTGGAAAGGTGGTATGGAAAGAAGCTGAGTTTAAAACGTGGAGTGCACTAGGTGGGGTTAAACAGTTGATTGGTATGGAGCCAAGAAAATGCAATCAAAATTTTTTTCAGTTTTAGTGTAGGTGACTTTTGCAGCTCCTCTTCAGTTTCTGCCTCGGTCCTGTTTTGTGTATGCCACACTGTTGAAAGGGAGGGATTTCAGCATGTTCCAGCTATGCTTCTGGAGGAGGGTACACTGCTTTCATACACATCCATGCTGACTTGGGCAGGGGGAGTGGATGGCTCTGTCTGACTTCAGTCTGACTCCCTCTTCTTCTTGGTGCTGCTGTACTCCCAGGGCTTTCCTTCTGGTTCAGTCTCTGGCTAGATGCTTCTGCAGTTTATTTTCCAAAGGCTACATGGCAGCTGAGTTGAAGTGTCCTTTGAAATTTTAGCTCATGGCAAACTATCTTGCAATTTCATGTAGTGTAGAACTGCTTTTTTTATTTTCTTTCTGTAGCTAACTTAACACTGTCTGTTTGGTGGGTTGTGGTATCGTTAATGTAAAGTACTTGTTATAGAGTTGATCTTGATGTTAGAATGTGGGAATTTGGAACATAGAGCTGCTTTTTCCCTTCTTATTCTTGACAAGCAAAGAACCAATCCTTAGGTAAATTTGAGTTAGCCCTATACAGGGAGGGGACCAGGGTGAAATATTTCTCCAAGCTGAAATATAAGACAAGATGAAAATGGATTTGAATTACAAGGATCAGATCCAGAGCTCAACCCCTTCATTGATGAAGGTTCTGAGATCTGTGGCTTGGTGGAGTTGTGTATCTCTAGTCCTACAGAACAGTATGGGAGAGACTGTGTAGTTCATGTGGCAGTGGATGATAAAGAGGGGACTACAGCTTCAGGCACTACCAGTCCCTTGCAGCCTTCATAAACCCCGTTATTCATCCTGTTAAATTAAAGGTCAAAAAAAGGCCCTTTTGTAAACATGCTTCTTATTTGGCTCGGAAGTGGTATGTCCTTATTGCATACTGTTACTTTAAATCTGGATTGGCTGCTAGCATTCATCTTTCTTTGGAATATTCTGTATGGAAAAAACCAGGAAATTTTATTCTGAAATGAAGATGTACAAACTTGTATCCAGTCCTGTCATGCCTGTTTATTTTGTGCCAGCAAGAACAACATTCCACTTTATAATAATGATCTTCAAGCAAAATTGTTGCTTCTTTTGAAGATGAATGGTTAGTTTTTAAAAATGTAATAGCTGTGTAACCAGTGGTCATGAAAAATTAATCTGTTGGTATCAGGAAGTACTTTTATTGGCCTCAGAATCATTGCATTTAAGTTGACACATCTGTACACTCCATAAATTGCAGTCAACAACTGTGGTCTGTTGATATTTTGTCTTGTTACCATCTGTTCTCTAGAAACCATCATTTTCCATCCTTGCTAAGAGTACATTAAATAACCCCTTAGGAAACATAATGTATTTGTCACTGAATCATTGATTTCATTTTTCACCTATGGATGTTCAGGGAAGGAGGAATGCCAGAGTAAAAAGTATTTTTTTTTTCATTGTATTTTATGGCAGCTCACATAAGTATATAGAAACATATTTAAAAAGTTCATTGTAATGCACTGAGATGTTCCTTTTGGGATGTTTTTGAAAGGGGCTCATAAAAGTTCATTGCTTTTGTGCACTATTCTTTTATACTTTGTGGGAAGCTGATGAATGAAGAGCATTATTATAGAATGATTACAACTCTATTAAAACATGACATTAATTATGACATGGGAAATGGCAGATCAATTAGTTGTAATTGTAATTGCAGGTATGCAATTTCTGCTGCAGAATAGAGATAATGGAGATGTTTGAGATAATGGAAAAAGAAAAATGTCAACAGAGTAGAGGCTCTTTTTTATCCATCCACACTTCTAGAAGTCACAGTGCATCATATATGTTTAATCAGACATTTTCAGCCATGCACTTTTTTTTGTTCATGGCTGACATGTATTTAGTACTCGATGGTAAATCTAGCAACTTTAGTCACAGAAGTGCAGCCAGGGACATACAGAGCTTTGATATTTTGCATAATTAATGAATATACTTCAAAAGGCTTCCTAAGACCTTTGTTTACAAGGCCTAATAGTGGGCATTCCTGTTCAGTTAGCACTTCTAGAATTCAGTAATGTATTCAGGTATTTAAACAAAAAGGCCAAACTTGATATAGCTTGTCTCTTCTGGGCTTTATTTTTGAGCAGGATCTTCACGGGCTTAATTCTTCCTATATGATGTAGTGTATTTGCAAATATACTAAGGTATGACTATAGTTGTATCTAGAGTGTGTCAATTAATACTAAAAATCAAGTTTTTAAATGACATCTTAAATTATTACGTATAAATCTCATATTTGGTTTTCCCCAGTTGAAATAGTTATTTTGGTTGAGAAATTTTTGTGACCATGTCTTTGGAAACTGAAATTTGTCACACAATAGTAATGGAGATAAGCAGAGGAGGAATTGTTGTTTGCACATACTTCTTACTGATTGCCAAGAATTTTTCTGTTGAAATTTAGATAGATTCAGTATTTCCTGAACGTGTTAGAGGCATTAGCAGGGCTATTCTCACAGTTTCATTTCAGGGTTGCCTCACAATTAATATGCTTGAACGGACCTTAGAAAATTTGGATTCTCTCCCTGTCACTTCTGAGACACTAGTCGCATCACTTAAAGAATGAGCTCTCCAGACAGAATTATTAGCCTCCATGTCTTGCTTTCTGAGTTGCTCATCCCTCTAATTCCTGAAGCCTCACAAGCAAATACCTTGTGTTTGCATGTGAGAATGGATGGGGAACTACCCTTCTGTTAAATGAGCAGAGGCCGAGAGACAGATATATAAACCTGTTTGTTTTGGATACCCAATTAGAACTGGGTGATTTTTAAAAGATCATTATGTACTACATATGTTCAAATCATAACTCCTAGGGACTTTCTTCATATTTCTAGATGAAGAAGTACGGGAACACAATATTAGGGTCTCAGTGTAGGCAGTATCAAAATACATAATACCAAAAATCTGGCAGAAGCAATGTGGCTACTTTAGAAAACCTTGTTGGAGCTGGCATGGGCTTTACTAGGGCCTAAAGCTGACCATTAAGCTGTATTATCTTTTCTTGAAAACTTCTGCCTTGTTATGTTGACAACTTCCAGCCCCTGTAACAAATGAAGCAGGGGCTCCACCTGCTAAGCTGTTTGCAGCATGGCTCTCCCTCCCACAAATAGTTTTGACCTGTGCACTCAAGACAAGAGTGCTGAAGCAAAAGGCTGTATCATATTTGCAGCAAAGAGTTTGTATAAAGTTCGTGCAGGAAGTTGTTAATTACGACACTTATTAACCTGCTAAGTTTGCTCTTACAGGTATAGAATGTTGTTAGCATTCTGCCAGTCATGTTATAAATGTATTTACCTAATGATGGGAAACAGAATAAAATGCAAGAGTCCTCTCGAATAGCTGATGAGGTGTTTCTTGAAAAGCAAGTCAGTGGGTATTAATGTGGAAAAAGAGCCCTAGTAGTGCATTCTTCCCTAGGCATCAACCGACATATTCTTAAATTTGGGAGTCATCAGAACAGCATAAGAGAAAGTGTTGGATTGAAATTTCAAAGGGAAAAAAATATTTTTTCAGATTATATTTATTTGCAGGTTGCTTTCTCACTCCCCCCCACCCCCCCTTTTCCTTTTTAAACAATTGGTTATTCTATTTTACTTCTGAAGGCACAATTTAGATATTTGGAGATGCTAGTGTAAAGAGGAAAAAGTCAGTCGGAGACAATGCTGGTTTGCTTTTTCCAGGATATTCTCTAGTGCATTGACCAGTGCAGCATTTGAAGTGACATAACTCATGGTGCTTCTACTACTGGTTTTTATTATATTGGCTAATTTTTGTACAGTGCTCTGAAAACATAAAGTTCTGTATGAGTGCTAAGTATTATTACTACTATTTTTCCCTAGGAGATTATTTCACAGACAAACAGACTTCACAGTTAAGAAATATTTCTTGATCATAAGCCTAAATTTTCTCTTTGACCAGTTCCCTTGCTCATAGCTACATCTCTTCGTAAACAATTTCTTGGTATTAACGTGCTACCTCTAAATCACTGTAGATGGATTGTGTGTGTGCTCTGTCAGTGTGACTCATTGAGATCTTGTATCTTGCTTCAAAAATCTTCCAGCTGCTTAATCTTTTCCTCAAATTCTCTCTAAATTTCCTTTTTTTTTTATTATTTTTTTTTTTATTTTTTTTATCAGGCTGAAAATACTTGCAGTATTTTTGAATGCAGTTTTATAAAATGCTTGGTGAAACAGAACTGACTCCATCCTTTTCCTGGCTATGGTGCTTCAGTACACACATCTCAAAACTGCATCTCCTTATGGCCTTAAAGAAATTCTTATACACAGAAGTACAATTGTTCTCAATGAAAATCCAGATGGCATAAAGGCAGGAGGGGAAAAGGGATGAGGTTTTGCTCTCAAGTTAGGAGGTTTGAGAAGTTTCCGCTCCTTGATTTTGGTTTTGCAGTTTTCCCTCTGGTTTAAAATATTTCATCCTTGTGTTTTGGGAACTTGTCTTTGCTGTGTTGCTTCAGCAAATGAGTATGGATTTTGTTCAGTAGTTAAGCTGCACTGGACTTTGTACTTGCTCTTAAAACACATATCTACTGTCGGACCATATGACAGCAGAAAATAAGAGATCTGACAGGGAAACTTGAGAAGCCTGAACTTCAGAAGATTGCTGTGAAAGGCAGAAGTTTAACTTTCCACTTGCTTTTAATCTAGCTGATTTCTTCTATTCACTATTTCTGTCTGAAATAAATCTGTAGTTAGAATTCAGTTTGTAATGTTATCTTTGTAAACAAAGGAAAACCTGAATACCAAATTAATGTGAGTATATAGGCAGGAGACCATGCATGTATTTTTGTTTTCAAAGCAGACAATATGATCTGAA
Organism: Aleadryas rufinucha; assembly: GCA_013397815.1. Taxonomy (NCBI): domain Eukaryota; kingdom Metazoa; phylum Chordata; class Aves; order Passeriformes; genus Aleadryas; species Aleadryas rufinucha. The sequence goes on from VZTH01001290.1 coordinate 45,008, forward strand.
AAATTGTCCTGCAGTCCCTGTTTTTCAAAGAAATGGATAAATATCCTGTAAATCTACAGTTACAGTAAGTGGCACTGGCTAATGATTTGATTTGAGGATTGAGAGCGCAATCTGGATTTACTCTTTGTGCATTAAGGCAGGTCAAATGGACACAGGCTGCATTTTAAATCGGTAATGGAAGGCTGAAGCTTGCCTTAAACCAATCACATCAGCCTTGCCCAAGACCAATTGATCCCGAGAGACTGAGCCCTGTGAGCATAGCTTTTTATATGAATGGACTCTGTGCAGCCTGAAGTTTCATTCATAAAATGGATGCTGAGGGGAAAAAAAAAAAAAAAAGCCAACCCACACACGCCAAACCCTGGAATGTCCATTTATGCGGAGCTGAAGGGTGTAGTGTTCCCTCAGCTGCTGCTTTTGCCAGTTGCCTTAAAGTAATGATTAATGCTGCTTGGCCCTGCCTGCCTGCAACCTGACACCATTTATGGCCTTGGTGTGTTTCTAATGTATAGTGAATGAGAAGGCTACATTCTCAAATCAGAAACATAAACAGGAACTGGTTGGTCTGAATTCCATTCAAATATGTCACTTCAGCCGTGCAGTGTTTGTCCAACTTCGATTTTACAGGCAGGGGATGGGGCGGGGGAGAAAAAGCAACACAGACATTTTTTCAGTAAGATTACCAACAAAAGGAGCGAGGGAGAGAGAAAATACTGTTGTCTTTTGTTGAATTCAAAGGACAGCAATGTTTAAGATACATTTTACAGTTACTGAGGTTAATAAAAGCAAATACATGATTTTAAAGTATGCTCAAAAGATCAGCTCCATGTGGAATTTCAATTCAGAGCTGAATGTATGAGCCTTTGTTTTCCTGTTCTGCTGTACAAAAAGTTACACATCGCCTAGACAGGCTGTTGACATCTGGTCTCACAAAATGCATTAGATGTTGTCATAGATCTAAAAACCAAAGTTGTTGAAAGGAAGCTGTTTGCTTAAGGTTTTTTCTGAATGTGTGTAATATTTCCACTTAGACATGAGCCGGTAGGGCCAAACCTAATTCTCTGACAAGTTTTTGTGAAGTGATATGTAAGAAACTAAACTTTAAAAATTTTAATTAGCTATTTTTTAGAAGGAAGTGTATGTGTATCTATGAGTGCACGTACTTGTAAGTTTGTTTTTTTTCCTCGATTGCTGGTGCAAAGGCTGGTGACAGAGAAAATTAATAAAACCTTCCGTTCTGAATGTTTCTGAATTGCATAGTGATTTGGGAAAAGATTGCTTAATTTTTACACTGATTTTTAGAGAAGTTGTCTGTTTTCATCCATGTAATTTCAGGGCACCTACATTTTTCATGCTGAATCTCCTACTGCAAAAATAATGCTGACTTTTGTATTGCCAGGACTTTACCAATTTGTAAGACTCTGTTCATTACATAGCTTGTGAGGGAATAGTGCTTTTAAAGGTGGTTGAACTAAAACCTGATCCACCAGTGGTAAAATTTGAGTGGTAAAATATGCTCAAGCAATTCCTGTATTAGGAGATTGTAATTAGTTCCAGTATTTCTACTTGAATGTCTGCTTTTGGGGAGACATGAGTCTTAATCTAAATGTGTTCTGCAGGTTTAAATATCCAAAAGAATAATGTGTTACTTCTCCCTGCAAAGCACAAATCGTGCATCTTTCTTAGTGACGCATGGTGCTACCTTAGTGACTTGTTGCGATCACCTTTGAAGAACTCCTTTCTTACCTGAAAAAGTCCTGTTTTCTTTCTGGTGATTTCATTATTATCTTCACCCTTGAGCTGGTCAGAACTTCTCAATACGGTGGTAAACAGCTGCTTTCCACCAGGAGGCTGAATGTGTTTCAGTGGTGGATGAAGTGCTCCTTTGTAAACAGTTTGTCAGTGCTCTTGGAAATCCATGAACAGAAAAGTTATTTGCAGTGGGATTGTGATGTTTTAAGTTTAATGCCAAAAGTATGATGTGTTCTAATTTGAACATTTTATTTTTAAAGGCTACTTTTATCTCTGCACTTGGTAAAAATCTTTCCCAGTACACCAACCACCTGCTCATGTAGCAGAGAAGTGCTTGTGCTGTGCAAGGGAAGCTCTGCAAGGGACTGAAGGGATGGCTGGTGTGTTCCCAGTGTGTGTAGCACAGGGTCAGGCTGGCGCACATGGGAGTGACATTTGGGAGCCAGGTTTGTCCCAGCTACCTGAGGGGCTTATGCATGCCCTTCTGTACCCAATAGCACAAAGGGAGAGAATCTGCATGTGCTGCATTTCTTGTCTATGGGAAGACAAGTGGCACATTTAAGTCTAGCTGTATAGACACATGAAGTCTGAATTGCTGAAATAGGGGCCAAAATTGACATGATTACTTTTCAGACCAAAAGGACAATTTAGAAGGATGTGGTATAAGTGAAATTGCAGGATTGCCAGTGAAATCCCTTCAAAGTTTTGGGGAACAACTCCTTTTGGAGCAGTTCCTTTTGGAAACTGCTTCTAATATGATTTACTTGGTAATAAAGTATAAGTGCTAAAAGTGGGCAGGAAAACAGTAAGAAGGTTCCGGTCTTATTGTCATTACTTTGCTTTAAACCTGTAGGGAAGTAGGCACGTTTCACTATGAGATGAGGTGTTTGGTGAATTTGAGTGACTTGTTAACAGACTCCCTGACTAAGGCAGCTGCCCACCAGTGCACCACAGTATTCACCTGAGCAGCCACTGGAGGGTGAGGTCAGGCAGGCAGTTCCCTTCTTCTCCCACCCTGTTTCAGATGGCCCATGCCTTCTAGGCCTCCACCTCCGTGTCTCTCGCTCTGCACATGCGCGCGTGCAGTGCAATACCTCTGTATCACACTGTGCTTTGTCACAAGCACATAGGGCATGTCCTGGGCCTCCAGATCTTCAGCTGATGTTGATAAAGTGAACAGAAAAGTAATTCACAGTTAGAGTGTAATATAACAACCTGTCCTTTAGTTAGGGAGGCTGTGTAAGGTTGAAACAGAAACAGCTGAAGAATAAATCCTGGTTCAAATTTCCAGTTCCTGCTTTGCTCTGCTTCATTCGAAGACAGTCAGTCACTTCATCCCATAAAATACAGTCAGTCATTTCATCCCTTTGCCTGCAGAAGCTCCATCTTCCCTGTGTCTATTCTGGCTAGGGACACAGGCTGAAATTCTGTTTTTTCTGTGCAGGGTGAGATTGTGGGAATTAAATCTCATCCTTATCTCTGAAAAACAATCAGAAAAGATGATTTAAGGGTTCTTTAGCTGCTCTGAGTTATACAGGGCTGGGACAACCTAACCCCTTAATTTCTGACACGATAATTAATGTGAACTACCTTACCAAGGGACCACTCAACTGTCTTACCCGATAATGGAACTTAGAACCTGTACCTGCTAAATTCAATAACAGGTTTTTCTTGTCCTGAGAAAGTCTGTTTGGGCTTTTCCTGCTTGGATATATTTTGATGAAGGCATAGCAGAGATTATTTCCATTATTTTTCTCTGTGACAGTCCTGGACGAGAAGGCATCTTTGCAGTGTCTAGATTACATGTACTTTTTAAAACAGCACCTATTGGGAAAAGAATGGTTTCACGGTCTGTGATATAAGACCATATTCATTGTTTTAAGATGAAATAAGAAGAGCAATGAAGAATGACCTCTAAGTATTCCAAACTGATAATAAAAGATAAGGAACGTTTTTACATTTCCATATTTTTAGCTAGTTTGTTTGGGGTTTTTTTATAGGGGTTCTGCTGTTCTTGAGCTGATGTTACCTTAAAATGTGAATTATTTCATTAACAGTCTGAAATAAACTTCTTGTGTGTCTAAATCCCGGCACATTTTTCTTCAAAGACAAACTTGCAAAAAGGTGATAAATCAGTCACCTCAAACACTTGGATCTTGCCCTGGAAGTATTTCATGTCTGCTTCTGTCTTATTTGTTGTCTTGAAACAGTGGTTTAAGGAGAAGAAAACATATAATTGCTCTGTAATTTCTACACTAAAATGTTTTCTTTGGAAGTAGCTCCGCTTAGCCTGTAAAAATACTTCTGGGTCTTAGTCAAGCATTTAGTACAATTTAAAACTGCAATACTAAATTTCATTGGTTGGACTTTTTATTAGATAAGGTAGAAATGAAAGCAGCAGGCAATTTAATTAGCAGTAATTTTTCTGGGCAAGTCATTACTTTGATGAACTTCAGAGCAATGTTTATGGCTCCTAATTAACCATGTTAGTCATTTGATTGAATAATCACTTTGGAAATGTTTCTACAATTTGATTAGAGTCTGACCCACTCTGATAGTCATAAATTAACTGATAGCACTTTAGGATAAAAAGACTCTAGTTACTTTACGAGAAATAAACTCTTCCTTGCTGTATTTTTTTGGTCCTCTGTGGACTGTTTAAGCTAACCAGAAGATTAAGTAATGTTGGTACAAACAATGCTTGCCTTAAAGAGACTCCAGATGTTAATTATAATTGACTTAGGAGCATGGGAGATGAAACCCCGAATTGGCTAAGAAGACAACTTTGTGGATGCGTGCATAATTCTTTATTCAGTATACTCTGCTCTATCACTTTGCAAGAGTGGAGTTCATGAGTCAAAAAGGGCTTTGCTGCCAATACTAGAGAATTTTTACCTAAAATAGAAAGTAGCATCTGTTTCAGTTCTACAACTTCCTTTTTTTTACATAGATTTTTCCATTCTCCTTAGAATTCAATCTACTCGGTGACATGAATGATTCCTTGCAGGTGAAGCACTGCTTGTAGCCTTGCCTTCTAGTCTGCAGAGCTATACTTGACTCGGGTGATCACTGAGTCACCGATTCCTGTGGTTGCTTTGAATAGCTGCTTGAGACATTAGAGATTCTCTAGGCCTGAGGAGGCAGGCACCGAGCGTTTCATCGAGAGAGGAGGTAATGAAGAGTTTGGCATAGATGTGCAAGAGGGACCATGGACTGTTAGAGGAAACTTATTATTACTGCCCTGTGTTTCACTTGTTTGTGAAGTCAGTGTAAAACCTCATTTTCTTATCCTGCCAAATCTTTGATACTCATCACTAGTCAGTGAACAGTGAAATTTGGAATCACAGTCTGAAAGAGTCTGTAGTCAGTGTTGGAAAAATAATGTCTGCTCTTTCGACCTCTGTTTGCATCTCTTAAAGAGTTACAAGTTACTGGTAACAGATTGCATAGCTTAGGGTAGGAGTTCATCACAAGATCAAATAGACTTTGTTAAGCAAGACTTTTGATATCCAAGAAGTAGGTTAAACATGGTCTAGAAGGGCAAACATTTACGGTGCGTTTCTGTTTGCAAGTCCCTGTGCACAGGATGTGACTACCTGGGGACAGTGCAAGACATGGGGAAGAAAAAGAAAGATGTTTAAAGAATACCTTTTTCATTAGTTCTATTTGGCTTTTCCCATTCTTCCTGCAGATTCGAGTAGAGGTGGAGCATATCAAATAAATATGAGTATTACTTTAAAATATGCACAGTATTTTTTTTAAGGTGTCAGTTTTGTTTTAAACACATGCAAACAGAGAGTGATACAGATAGATCTAAATTCCTAGATAAAATGCTTAGCAATTGCAGAAAATTTCATTAACCCTTCAAGTCCTTAACCAGGGTCTAAAAAGGATTATCCTTCTCTAAATTCACTTTGACATTCCTTGTGTAAATATAGAGTTTATAAGTCTCCAGTGTGACTAGCACAGTGCAATTGATAACATATTTTGGGTTGAATTAGTTACAAAGACAGATATACATGCACAGGGTTTAAAATATTTATGGTCACTGGTGTGGATTTCTTTGTCTGTGGGTGGTCTAAAAATGTAATTGCCATGGGAGTCAGCTTTTAGCAAAGTTTACAAAGGGCTTGGAGTTCAAGTGCCTATCACAGATAGGATCTATGATCCTCACATCATGATTTTCTCTTTGGCCATGCATTGTGGGTGCTGCTCTGAAATGCTGACTGTGTGTTAACAGGTTTCCTCTCACTGTAACTTGCATCCATTTTTGTTGCTCTTCTGCTTGCAGCTTGTCTCATTGATAACCTGCACGCTTTTAATTCCAGACAGTCTTTTGACTTGCATTGTCATCTTCTCCTTTCAGAAGTGCCTAGCTGCCATTCCATTTACATGAGGCAAGAAGGCTTCCTGGCTCACCCAAACAGAACAGAAGTTAAGTTTTCTATTTTGTATCACTTTTGTATGAGAGAAATGTAAAAAATTTAAAAGCCTAGGGGGATTTGGGGTTCACTGTTTTAATCTGCTGCTGGGAAGACTTGCATCATCCTTTTTCCCTTTTCAGTGTTGAGTTTCTGATGCACTGAATTTTTTGTTGTTTCTTTTAGTTCCGTGGGTTGATCGGGATAGAAGCAATTATATTATGAACTTAACTCATTCTGCTTTTCAAGGCCTCTAGCAGTTGAAAGGAAGAGACACTTAAAAGTTTGTCTCTTTCACCCATTCTGCTCAAGTGATACTTTCTAGGCTGTTAGAGTGGCAGGCTCAGTTAACTGTGTTAAGTAATCCATTTTATACTTTAAATTCAGTGAAGGTTTTGGGGTTTTCCTTTTGTTATTATTTTTGCAATGTTTTGATGCGTCTTATGCCCAAATTGAGATATGTACCAAAATTCCCAATGATTTCAGTAGGACAGAGCTTACATAATTGTCAAAATTAATAATTCTGAGTGAAAGCACTTTATATGTACTAAAAATAAGAAGTCAAAACAGAACTAAGATGACTGAAAGAGAGGTTATACCCTCCACTATTCTGTTTTAGATTATCTGTCTTACCGATATATTATTGTCTGCTTGGTTGTTTAGGGTTTGTTTTTCTTCCAGTGTGCAAATATCACAAACATGAGGAATCTGGTTTTGAGACTGATGAGAATCCAGATAGATGTGTGAATCAAAGTCTTCCAGGAAGACTTTATTTGCTGGTTTAAAGACAGAATCAGAAAGATAACACATCTGGATAAAATCCCATCTTCTTCTGGGTTGAAATAAAGACAGAAAAAAAAATGGTAGTGTTTAACAAGGAAGGTGAAACAGGAGATGGAAATTTCTAAGTCTTGTTATACGAAATTATGTGAAGTATAGAAGTTAGATAAGGGAGGTGAGAGACATCAGGAAAAAATCCACAAACTGCAGGCCAGTGGCAAAAGATTTTGAGTTTTAATCATGGGACAGATAGGGGAAAACCCATCTTAGCCATGTTATGCTCTCGTAAGGAGTTGGAGGTGGCAAAATTGTTATGAATGACGTAAAAAAAAGCAGTGATGTTTGCTAAAGATTTGTTTTCTCTATTTGGAAATCAATCAACATAATTTTACAGAATAAAGGTCATGTCAAATCTGATTGTATTCTTCGCTGAAATAAAAGTTTGATTGATAAAGATGCTTGTATCTTATAGTTAGACTTTTTATGGCATTCAATTTGCCTCTGCATTACATTCTGGTTAAGAAGTTAGCGCAAAGCAATATCAATAAAGTACACATTAAATACATTAAGACCTGGCCAACTGACAGATCTAAAAGAGTCTGTCACTGGGCAATCATCTCTGAATTGATTGTTTCTATTATAGTTCTGTAGGAATTGATATCAGGAGTGTTGGTATTCAATGTTTTCAGTAAAGATATGGAACAAAGTTAATAGATAACTTTATGGCACAAAGAGCAGTAAATAACGGGCAGGACAGGGCAGTCACACAAAGCAGTTTGAATTGTTTGGTAATCTGGGCACATTAAACAAAATGGTTTTTTAATACATGAATGTAGACCAGGCCTGTGGAACCGGGAAACAATATATTGGAAAAAAGGATTTTGAGATGGGCGTCCTCCTCAGCTTCACAGTAGGAAACCAGCCCAACTGAGCACTGTAAACTTAAGGCAAAAAGCCTTCTGTAATACTTACGCAGTCAAAAGGAGGGTCAGAGGGCGGCAGGAGAGGAGGAGATGTTTTGTCTCGCTCAGGAGCACTGGTGAGACTGATACTGACATGCAATACAGTTCTGGTTAAGCAAAACATTAGCATAATAGGAAATAGTAGGAGTGTGTACAGAAAGGTGTGCTAGAAAGACTGCTGGGTTCTAGAAAGTGTCTTTAATGACAAAATAAAATTTTACAAAATTATCTTAATTGGAAGGAGCATCAAGAGCAGTGTGTGAGGGTGACTTCTGTGGGTGTGAGGAGGAAATACGGAGTAGTACTTCTTTAGTCTTACAGGTAGAAGACCTGCAGGAACTAATGGTTAAAAGTCAAAGCTATGCTAGTTCAAACAGGAAATGAGACAAACATTTTGTAATAAATCAGAGAGAAAAATGGGCGCTTTTTCATTTTAGCAGGTGGAGATTAACAGTCTTTTGGGAATGCATACGTTAATTAAACACCCTTGTACTTTGGCCAAAACGTTGTGATTGGGTGGTGTGTAAAGGATGTGGGATATTAATCTGATTCCTCTATAACTTAGTGTTCCCTCTGGAATTAAGCCTGTGATCTCTTTTTTCTCCATGCATCTTTTATATAAACACCTCTCTCTTTTTAACTTACAGGCTGTATGTTTGAAAAGGGACCTAGGCAGTTTTATGATGACACTTGCGTTGTTCCAGAGAAGTTTGACGGTATGTATGACACATCTCTCTTTTTCCTGTGTAGGGAGATGAAAAAGAAAGAGATGAGGGACTTTTCTCTGTTGTTGATCAAAAAAGCCAAGTAACGTTCCAATTTAGGATTCCTTAACACACCATTTGTGGTGTGCCCAACCAAAGCTGACCTTTGTCTCTTGAAACCAAAGTCTCCTCTTCAATAGGATGTCATTCGACTTTTGCCAGCAAAAGATGCTGCATCCAGAGTTGTGGCAGAGGAGCTCAGTTCCTGTGCTGTTGAGAAGTAATAGGAGGATTTCCATTGCACTGATGATCACATACCGCTTGCTATTTGAGATTTAATGAAAGCTGTTCTTATAATTAACAAAACAGTGGAGAAAGCAGCAGCTTTGGTTTTACTGAGGATTAAGCCTGTTGTCTTGCTGTCTGTGAAGTGATGAATAGTAGGGAGTGAGTGTATAGGGCATTTTTGTTTGTGCCAATGTATTTGCACTAGGTTGAATGTAGTAGTGGTTTATTTTTCAGTGGGATTGATAACAAATCAATGCTCTGTTCACAACACTACCAATTACAGCAGATTTTTTTAAGAGGAATTCTGAAGTCAATTAAAATGAATGGTCCAAGTTATCCTCAATTACTCTGATGTAAAAATCAGTTTCCTGGTGTAACTCAGCTGATTTCAGATTTATTTCATTATAAGCAAAGTAGATGGACACTGTATTTCTTGCCAGCGACTCTTTTAGTCTGCAACTTTGGGAAGTAATTTGGAGACCAGTTATTTAAATTTGCTAGAATGGCATTATGTTAGTGTATGCATGCTAGTGTAGTATTGTAGCTTTTGTGTTAATGTGTGTATGCCCAGCTTTATTTATTTTAGCAGAAAAGATTAGATACTTCCTGATAAACTTGTGAACAAATCTCTGACCACAGCTAAAAGTAGAGCTGGAGAATTGATGTTTTTCTCCTGCTTTATTTTGTTTGTTTTCCCCTGAGAATCACTTATAGATTACGAAACTATTGCATGTTTAGAAGCATTTGTTGTATTTGCTGAAGATCTGGAGACTGTGAAATGAAAGTAAACCAAAGAATTGCACATTCTTCAAACAGAGTATCACATGTATTTTTGTGTTGGCAAGAAATAGATAAATAATTTTAAACAATATTAGACCTAACTGAAGATTGCTCAATCCAGTTATTGCATTGTCACTGCATTGACACATTCATGGAAAGGGTGAGTTATTGAAAGTCTACTTTGTACCCTGTCTTTGTAATGTGATCTTGTTTGGGGTTTTATTCATTTTTTTTAAAGCATATTGTGTCAGGTATTTTTTTGTTCTCCACAAACGATTGTGGATCTGATCTGAGTACCAGTGTCAAATTCATATGTACATTTATGGGAATGGGATCAGACCCTGTACTACAAGTTAAATGTTGTTAACTGTAGCATTTGTCTATGTTTTCCTTGAAAAACCTTTTGGTTAGTTTGGGTTTTATACAGGAAAGAGAATGAAAGTGAAAAAGAAATACAAATACAGTAAAAGAAATAAATGTTGGGATGTATTTGTGTGCCTGCAAAGCAAGCAGTCTGCTGCTGGTTTCTATGACTGTCCATTGAGAGAACACCTTGTACTCTGGAAGATTGATGTCGTGATGCAAATAGGTGTGTTTATACTTGTAGCAAGATGTTTTGAGGGAAAAAAATAGCAGATGTGTCATCATATTCTAGCCAGTAAAGCAAAAGTTGGATAAGCCAAGGACTAGTCTTGATGTTTCAGAAGTAGATTCTCAGCTGCTTCATTTGAAATCAAAGATCAGCACAAGGAAAGAATTTGATCCTGTGTAATACCGCACTTGCTATTTGCACATTGCTCAGCTATCATTACAAGAAAAAAACCTGTCCTTGAAAAAGAAGGCCTTTCAGGACTGGAACTTGAGCGTCACATAAACCAAAAAGCCTTGTGTTGATTTATTTGTTTTCCACAGCTACTGAGTCAATTTTCTTTCCTGATTGCAAAAGGAAGTGCTCCATTTTTAATATTATTATTCTGCCTTTCACTACACAGAGCCATTCTGTAATGGCTGTCAGAGCATCCTAATGTTGTGGTTGAATGTAAATTCCTGACTTTCCTTATTAAACAGGTCACACTGTTTATTGGAGGCTTTTGCTGTTCTGATAGTTGAAATGAGGAATTTTACCAGTATATCAAGGGTTGCAGTCCTTGTGTGGAGAAAAAAATACTGTCTGCTTCAGCACCAGACCTTTCAGCTGTTGTTGTTTGCATGAGTTGTTCAGTATGAATATAATTTAAAAACAACAAAGACAGTATGGATGTAGCAGGATGGTTTTCTCACTGGCAATTTGTGGAACAGCTAGTAGAATGTTATTGATATTTTTTAAAAGGTTTCTCTAGACTTAAAATTTTAGAAAAATGAACTTACTGCTTTTCAGAGAGAATACTAATTTAATATGTATATATGAGTAAAAGTAATTTTTGCTCATATGCAAGTCCAGTATACCACAGAGGAACTCACGTATCTGCAGGATTTACATGCCTGTACATAAAGCACATGCTGTTAAAGTCCAAGTCAAATACTTTGTCAAATTTTCCTTAGAAGCATTTGCATGCAAGAGAAGTTTCACTCAATAGGGTTTTGCAGCTTTATGAAGCATATATTACTTTACCAAGGCTGGGGTCTGTGCAAAGTATAGCACACAAAAACAATTCTTCACATATCAGAGTTGTTTCAAAAATAGTTTATGTTCTTTCACAGAGAGGATATTACAAAATGGTTTGCAAGAGATTTGCATTTATCAAAACTACATGGGGAGAGGCTTATTGAAACTTCCATAAATCATTAATGAATTTAAGTGCTTTTTAGTATATTAATATGTTATTGTAAGTCCCCAGCAAACAGGGGAATGTTGTGTTTGAGGGTGGCTGATCCTTACCTCTGTTTTGTTAACCCTAATGATTGCTTTACCAGTTTATCTGACAAACTGAGTGATAGTGTTTCAGGGCATTGCTCCTCTGACATTGTGGCTGTTGTGTGCAGGTGATGTCAAACAGGAGCCAGGCATGTACCGCGAGGGACCCACGTATCAACGGCGAGGCTCACTTCAGCTCTGGCAGTTCTTGGTAGCTCTTCTTGATGACCCATCAAACTCTCACTTCATAGCATGGACTGGCCGAGGCATGGAGTTCAAGCTGATTGAGCCAGAGGAGGTGAGTTAGACAGACAGCATGCCCTCACATCCCCTGCCCCGTCCTGCAAATTTAACTGTGCTCCTTTGGACTTAGGCCTTATTTTCCATCAGTATTTTGCTTCAGTAGTGCTTTAGAAGGGTGACAGAAAGGACTGGCAAGGGAAGTGGTTCAGTTAGGACAGAGATGTGGTTAAGCATAGATTTGACTCCTAGACCCACAAAATAATAAAAATGTTGCAAGTACTAGAGTTACTAATTACTTTGTATTAATTGTGGGGTCCACATTTTTCAGAATCACTTTATGGACAGAACTGTATTCCAAAATCCTCTGAAAACTTGTCCCTTACTAGTCTTTCAACACCAAATATTAGATTGTTTAGTACAGGCTTAGATCCTAGGCTTGCAAACACTCATGCACATGCATGGCTCTTCTGAACCATGAAGGACTCATGGGGTAGATAAAATTGCTTATATTCATGAACATTTGCTGAAGCATGGATTAGTTCACTTGTGTGATAAACAGGAATAAATTGAATGTTTTATTACATAAAGTGTTTTGGAGTAGGTAACGTTACATAACCTAGCCTGTACTCTAAATGATCATGGAAACTGTTGGAAGATCAGGTGTATGTGAATTTTGTTGTAAAATTGATGTGGAGGATTTAATTAGGGTTGTCAAAAGGCAGCATCATTCTGCTTTACTTTTTTGCCCCTTGAATAGGGTTTGCTGATAGAGGAGACCACAGCAAATTTTCTGACAGGATCCCCTCCAAATTACAGCTGAGTGGGAAGGCTCGGGGGTGTATGGCTGCTTCTGCATTCCACCAGCTATTTCTGCTGTTTGCCATCCATCTGCTGGCATTACCAGTCTGAAAGCTTTCTTGCATTTTACTTACATTGTCTGCTTACAGCTCTGTGGAGACTCTGGAGTAGTTGGTGATGGTGTCAGGACTGACGTCCCTTTCCTTCTGGATATGGTCTGGCTGAGGAGCAGGTGGCTGCAAGGGCCCCGGTGCATGCTCTCATTTGTATGAGCATCCCCTGCTCTAGTGATAGTCAATCTGCCACGGCAGATCCTGGCGTTGTGTATCTGAGGGTTTGAACTCGGAACAGTCTGAGTCAATACGGTACTGAAAGTTTGCTGGCAAGTCTGCAGCCTTAGCAGGCTACGTGGATTCCTTAGTTGTGTAGCCTGTCCTGGAACAGAGCAAAATCTTTGGAAAATCCTTTGTTTAGTTTTGGTGAATGATGTACCTAATTTTCCCCCCTACCCCAGTCTCATATTTTTCACTCTTCTGTTTTGTCTTGTCTCTAAGGTATGTCCAATTTTTTTCAAGATTGAAGAGTTTTATTGAGAAATGATTTCCAGCAGATGGTGCAAAAACTTTATAGATTTTATTAGCTAAGGAAAGGAAAGTAACAAACCCCTAAGGTTTCCTTATTGTGTAATTCCCTGAAGAACTGGATATTCTAATTTAAGTTAAACAGATCATCTGCATGTCTGGCTATGTAGAAGTTGCTTTGCATTTTTGAGCTGCATTGCATCCAGGATCTGGAGGAGGCTTGAATCTTGCCTTACTCTGTGTGTTCTTAGGAGTACCAAGGAGCCTAAGTTGTTTTCATATGAACATCATGAATCTGACAGAAACAGTTGATTAAAATGAGAATAGCCTATGGGAAGTTGCACAATTCTGTTGGTTGCCAAGTGTAAATTGAAGGGAAATCAAAGAGCTTGTTGGTTCGGCTGTGGCAGGTTAGGATGTCAGTGACATGACCTTTCCATCCCATTCATTACTGGAGGTTTATGCCCTTGTAGAAAGAGTGACAACAAAAATGAATATGTATCAGCTCCTGGAGTGCCGTAGTTCATTCAGAAAGTAACTGTGAACTTTGGAGCCTGAGAGTTGGGCATAGGTCCGTTTATTCAGGCTTGTCACAGGGAGAGCAACCTTCAGCAGGAAGGTAGGGTGGAATGGTAGAAGCCTGAATCCCTTCCACAGAGCAGGACTAGGTAAATGCTATGCAGTTCAGGGATGGGAACTGGACCTGATTGCTTGTTTAGGAGTGTCAAAATACCACACAATGTAACATATTCTTCACCATCACTTGTTTATCTTCGCTGTGTATTTCTTTGTTTTGCAAGCCTTATGTTGGGGACTTTTAGGACTCCAATTAATGCAGGGAAAAAAAAACTTGGAAGGAATAAAAAAAGAGTGATGTGGTCATGTGTTACAAAAATGAATAGGTGAATCAAAGTGAGACATCTAGGCCAAATCTGCAGCTGGAATAAATTTACATGATTGGAGATGTGTTTCAGTACAGCTAAAATGTAACTGAAGTTAGCAGAGCTGCAATAATTTACATAAGCCTGAAAAGCTGCACCACTGGAAGGAAATAATGCTTTCAAAGAAATTTTAGAAATTATTGTCCAGGTAGAGACCAAAATCATGGTTTTTGCTTAGTGCTGCATGTTGTCATGGCTTGCATCAAAAAGCTCCAGGCAGCTCTGGGAAGTTTCACAGAGCAGTCTGCAGAGAAGCTGCTTGGCTACTCTGTCCTTTTTCCAGAGCTGTATGCATATGCACCTCTCAATCATTTTTATAAAATGTGCTTTAAAGAATTCATCAGCTCTGCCTTCTTTTCTCTCTGGTGATATTATAGTCGTTTTTACAGACAGTAATTGAAATGTCACCAATAGCCGATTAAAATTTCAGGCAAGGAATAAGAAGTTAAGCTCTTTAAACAAAGGGTCGCTTTGTCCAAAACTATCTTTAGCAATAAAACAGGAAGCATAAAATCAAGTAGAAAACATAAGTCAGAGCAGAAGGGATATTGTTCTCTATGCAGTAGTTTCATGAGTTACTTGCAATTCACTTTTTATTGTTACTTTTAAGGGAAATTATATGACTGCAACTATGAAATTTCTGTTCCATTCTTCATACCACCATATAGTCCTTCCAAGCAATTATTCTACCTCCTCAGATAATTCTTTTTTTTTTTTTTTTTTTTTTTTTTTTNNTTTTTTTTTTTTTTTCTGAAGTAATGTTTAAGACTGGGAGTTGTCTTTTGACTTGTATCTCCTAATAATTTCAACATTGCTGTCATTCCAAATACAGTCTGTATTAGTTCATGAACTAAGTGTGTATGCATGTGTGTTTAAAATAACTTAGTTTTCTGACAGCAAGGAAAAGACAGGCATGGTACAATTATCCATAGTAGCAAACTAAAGAAAGGTTTTGTGAAAGTTTTCTGGTGTAACATGCTAAATACCTTTTGTCTGTCATCTCTTCGTATGGCTTTATATTTTCATTGGTTTTCTTTATTAAAAAGCAAAGAAAAACCCTAGCCCTCCACCACATTGGCAAATAAGTCTGTTTCAAGTTCAATGATGATGTACATCCAATTAAAATTCATAGTAGTATGTGGGAAGTTCAGGTCATGGCAACCTTTTCCTATTTGTTGCATCTGCAGGGTTTTCCCTCCTGCATCCCCAAATGAAGTATCTAATGATAAGATCTGTTTGTTAAATGCATTTAACAAATCATTGCTAATCCATTTTTGTGGCAGGTGGCACGTCGCTGGGGGATTCAGAAAAACAGGCCAGCTATGAACTATGATAAACTTAGCAGATCGCTTCGCTATTATTATGAAAAGGGAATCATGCAAAAGGTGAGTAGCTAATTTTGTATTACATTTCACCAGAGTCTTGCATGTTAATCCCTAGGTCAGTTTACAAGGAGTACTTGTAATTGCATGGCTTAGGTAGTTTTTTCGTCTGTTTAGGCAAACACTAAGCTTTTTGACCTACTAGGTCCAGCTTATGCATTAAGATTTTTTTTTCTACGTAAAAAATGTCTGTGGTTTTAGGTCACATGATGCATTTTGTGATTATAGAGAAAGAAGTAACATTCAAAAATATCCAAAAGAGCTTCCTGGCAGCTGGGAAAGGCAAACAGTAGAGTACAGTATGATTAATGTTTTGCAGATCTAAATTAGCTGCCCAGTGCTTGGGTACTTTATAAGTTCAAGATAGGGGAGAATAATTATACCTATTAACATACCAAATACTTTAGTATTTTTACCAATAGTGTTGTAATAATACTGGTTTTGAATGGAATGTAATATTTATAATAGACTGAATTAGGAGAAATATTTAACAATAATTTATATATTACAGGCTAGTCTTGCTGACAGTATTCAATCCATCCTCCTACTGTGGCTTGCTGATTTATATGTATATTTTTAAATCTTGCTGTGTAGCACTATGTAGATTGACTGAGAAATCTATAGGAGAGAACTGTCTGCTGCATCTACAAAACTGCCAGGTGTGATCAAAGATCATAATAAACACCTTGGACAGTAAAACTTATTCCATGTATTTTCACATTGGTCTTGTGACCAGTGACAATGAACATGTTTAAACCTGCTATATGCCAATTCCATGAATGGAAACTGAGTGCTCTCAGCTCAAGTTACTGGGCAACTTTTCCAGTAGGTTTTGTGAAGTTTTACAAGTTCTCTTGCTTAGATTATGAGATCGTTGTAGTGCACTGCTTTTTCACTATCTGGGAGTCAGCTTGGACAACAATTTGGGCTAGTATTGGCTTACAGTTCTGCAGTAGCTTAGCACCTCATTCATTTTTGTGTGTCACGTAACTGTATGCTGAGTCTTTGTAAAGTGGATTGGAAACTGGGTCCGATCAGGGAGCAGCAGAAGCTCTTGGTTTCACTGACTGGTGCTTCAGGCAGAGGAGTTCCTTGTTGCAGGTTACAGCTCAGCAGCTTAGGCAGCTGTGCTGCCAGCACACTTGAAAGGCAGCAGAGAGGCAAAAAAAAAAAGCAGCAGAGGGAAGCAAGTTGAAAAGGTGGGGATAGAAATACCAGAAGGCTGATAATGCTGCCCCAACCCACACATCCATTTAACATGGAAAGTTTACAGGTACTTTTGACAGTTAGCTTGCTATGTCCTAAACTACTTCTTTATTACCTACAAGAATGTGTTCAACACACATTTTGAAAGCTAGCTTGTATGCTTATTTTTCTGACATAGCAATGTTTCAGGTTTGTCCTGGGATCGCTCTATCTGGCCAGTTTGTTTATGTTAAAAACTAAGGGGGTTGTAGATGCAAAGCAGGTTTCTTAATGGCAGAGTTTGTATGCATATTTTCCCTCCTTTTTTTTAAATCAAGCAATGATAGCAGGTTAAGCAAAAGCCTGATTTCTGAATGCAACCTATAGTCTATCGAACTTGCTGACATTAATTTGATTTTAAAAATTCTGCTGCTGATACAGTCTTTACCAAATTCTATTTGTAGAATAAATAAACTGGAATTTTAAGGAGATGCTTCGAACTATTTTGCACCCATAAGAAGACAGTTGTTATGTTTGCAACACTTCTTCCACCTTCACTAACTCACTTCAGTGCTGTAGTAGCTGGAGTTGCAAGGAGCAGATAATATGATCTTTATTTTAAAATAATTTTAATAAATTATGAGCATGCAATATAATGCATATTTTTAAGTGCAATTTTTAAAATGAGGTACTTGAGAAGACACTCTATTGACTTCTGTCTGTTGTTTGTAATAAGACAGCAATTCTGTGTTGTTTTTGTCATTCTCTAGCTCTTAGGGAATTGAAGCATAGACATTTAAGGCTGTTTCTGATTAAGGGAAAACTTTAGGATCTTTGGACAAATTGCCCCTCCATAAGCAAATCCAAATGTCCCGGCTTTGCGTGAGCAATTGCTAAGTACACATTAGCCTACGTATTTGCTTACGCTGTCCCTGTACAATCAGCGTGCACTATAAGTGCTTTTATACATAAGTATGAATCAATCTGTGTAAGGTGAAATCCAGATCTCTATCGTGCAATGTAATTCTTTTTTCCACTTCGCATACAGAGTGTGTAATTTTATTTTGCCACTGTAGTGACAATTTGTTTACGTTTTCCAATAAGAACAGTTCCATTTGTGGTTAGGTATAGGAAACGATCACAAACAAATGTTTAGAGGTAGAATAGTTAGTCCATCTTCCAACAGGATGTCACGTGTGGCAAAATCAAGAGTATTCTGCACAGTCTGCTTTGGCAGGTCTCACTTGTCTTTACTAGGTCATTGCCTTACCAGTTCTGCTGTCACATTATTAATTGTGTAACAAAGGTGAGTTCTTTACTAGGCTGTTGAACTTTGAGTTGCAAAACACAAGGCCTTATGCTACACCTTTTTTCCCCTTCTGTTGTCCTAAGGTGGCTGGAGAAAGATACGTCTACAAGTTTGTTTGTGACCCTGAAGCGCTTTTCTCCATGGCTTTTCCGGACAACCAACGCCCCTTGCTGAAGACTGACATGGAGCGCCACATCAATGAGGAGGACACTGTGCCTCTGTCCCACTTTGATGAGAGCATGGTCTACATGCAGGACGGAGGCTGCTGCAACACCCACCCCTACAACGAAGGCTATGTCTATTAACAACAGTGACAGTGAAGGGGATGTTTCCCCCTCTCTTAAGCTTTTCCTCTTTCCCAAGACCCAGAGGAAAGCTGAATCGACTTCAGTTTGTTTTTTAAATAGTACACTAAAGGGGCTTTTCCTGTTGCATTACTCCTATGGTCTGCCATGGACAGCGCACTTTATTTGAAAGGGGAGGGTTGGAACCTAAACGTTATTCTGTGTAACAGGAGGAAAAGGGTGGGTTTGCTTTTTTTCTTAAGTTTGGGAAGGGAACATACAGGTTTTAAGTACAAAAAAAAGCTATATCATGTCTGTTTTGTTTCATATCAACATAAGATATTGTACATTTTCTCTGGGTATCCGTAGTACAGTTAATTCTCATTGTGCAAAATAACCACATGATGATGATATCAGCACAGCATGCCTAGGGCATTTGTTTCTTACCACTTTTAATTGTCTTTCTGCAGTTATAAAAGAGAAACAAAGCATATACCACAGCATGTAATTTAGAAGCTTCCAGTGGCAGGCCTTGTACCTTGCCTCTGAGAACAACCAGATAGTATTCCTAATTGTTTTTCAATTTTTTTTTTTTCCAGTATGACCTCAAAAAAAAAAAAAAAAAATCCTATTTAATGACAGACTGGCCATAAGTACAGTGACCAAGCAGCAAAATCCCTGACTTGAGACTGCAAGCTGCATGCTGTATCTGGTGCCACATTGCTATACATATATGGCCCATGCTATCGTGTTGAGTTTTCAAGATCCATTTGAGGGTAGTAATTACATGGGGTAGGCTTTCTGATGATCATGTCAGCATTAAATACAGGATCATGATCAGGAGGGAGAAAACATTTTGTATCCTTCCATTTCCTTTGGTACATAAATAAGTTATTTAATCAATAGGAATTAACTGTACTAAGTCACATATCTAATTATGCTGTTTAGACACAGCAATCACTCCTTGAGAAAAATATCCAATACACTAAATAGGTACTTTAGTAATTTTTAGACACGGTACCCATTAATATGCATTTAAACCTTTTACTGCTGTGTTATGTTGATAACATATATAAATACTAGATAATGCTAATGCTTCTGCTGCTGTCTTTTTCTGTAATATTCTCTTTGATGCTGAATTTACTATGACCATTTATAAGCAATGCTGTAACTACAGGTAGCATTTCAGGACAAAATAGATGACTTGAACCATTTATTGCTTAGAAAATAGCTTACGCCATAGCTGTGCTATAAGCAGCTTTTATGCGCATCCACAAATGACTAGTAAGCTTCAGCTTGCTAAGGAAAGCTCTGCAGAACCTTTTGTAATTTTCGGTGGAACAGAGATGAACTGTCAAAGAATACCATGAAGTTGCTGTATGACGTTGTAGTGCTGGCACTGGTGTTACCAATCAACTTGTTTTGGACACTAAATGTAAACGTGATCGGATATGCTCGGAAGACAATTTAAATTTTGAGAGGTTTTTTTTGTTGTTTTGTTATTTTTTCAAATTGTTTTATTTTTTGAGAGGGGTTACCTTGAACACAAACCACACATGCCATTCTGTATGTAAAACAAAAGCAAAAAGCCCTGACAAAACCCCAAAAGTTTAAAATATTTATGAGCACCTTTTTTGAAATACAATAATTCATAGTTTGAAGGTGTGGAGAGGGAGGTAAGATCTGGATTTCATTTTTTGCCCAGTGAAATTTAAATAGTTGTTATATGAAGTACCTCATTTTCCTAGATTACCAAGAAGTGGGAGAAAAATAAATACATAACCTTAAAACAACAAGAATCATTTTCATCATAATGGATGGATTTCAAAGACAGTCCTAGGTGGTAGGTTAATCTTCCATCCTTTGTCAGTTAAGACACTCCTTAAGTTATGAATATTTTAATACGCATTTATTCAAAAGTAAAGAAGTAGTGGTCACTAGAAACCACAGGTGCATAAAAAGCATTTGGGCAGGTATTTAATTTACCCAGATCCATGAGACAACATATTTTATGATATATGCCTTAATATGCCACCTAGTTCTGTCATCCATAGGTCTCAATGGCACTTAAATACTTGGTGATCAACTGAGAAAAAGAAGTCTAAAGTTGCAGAACTAGCAAAAAGGAAAGGGAAAATGTTGAGTAATATTGTTTAAAAAAATTGTGGTTTCCATTGAAATAAGGTTCAAATGAAACATGCTTTGATGAAAAGTCCTTGGATTGGTTTTGGTTCTTTAATGTCAGCACAGAGCGTCTCTTGCCTGTGGCAGGATGTGGGTGTTTGGGAAAGGGGTTGGACAAAAAAAGGAAAAAAAAAGATTTAAAAATTGCATCGAATGTGTAATATTTAAGAAGAAAAATATATATATATATCTGTATACGGTAGTGACTCACTGAACAAAACAAGCAGTCAGACCAACATTACACGATCTCTCAGCAGAAGACAAAAAAGTCTTTCACTGAACTGATTAACCCTTTTTAAAATGTACCTAAGAGGTTTATTTAAAGTCTATTTTTATTCCACTTTTTTGTTTGTTTGGGGTTGGGAGGTTTGTTTTGTTTTGTTTTGTTTTGTTTGGGGTTTTCAGGTAGAATAATAAATCTGGCAGCTGATTTCTGCAAGATTGTTGTGTATTGGTTTCCTAACCATTTGGATTGAAGAGGCCTCTGCAGAAGGGTTATTCTTTTGAAAGAGGAGAGGATGATCTGTTCCCAGTGCCTAGAATGGCTTGCTTCAAAGTGTAACAAAACAGGAGAAAAAAAAAAAGAAGGGGAAAAAAAGGTGAGGAGTATGTAGAATTCATGTGTGTGTATATATGAGTTATAGCCAAAGCATTGTATTTGACTGACAAAAGGAAGGAGGAAGGTCTATGTATATTTTGGGATTGATTCCTACTAAGAACATTTACACATTTTCAGAGGGCATTTCAATACCCTGCTGGATTTGAATGTGGGATGTTTAGGGCTGGGGTGAGGGGGCTGGGTTTTCATTTGGTTGGTTTGCGGGTATTTCGGTTTTGTTTTCAAGCTGTGCCACAAGTGGAGGGAATACACAGTTTTCACCTGTTTTTAGTAGGAGCTGTAATAGAATGAGCTTGTCTGTGTTTTCTCATCTGTCTCTGTGCTGGGCAGAGCAGTGGGGCAGCCAGGGCAGAGCTGCTGTGAAGCAAAGTCGGGAGGCATCGCTGGAAGATCCAGCACTGTGGAACAGCTGAAGGGGCTCAGGTTTCATGTGCCATCACAATTCACTTGCACCAATAGCTGAACACAGGTAAAATTAGTGAAGGACTTGGCAGATCCCCTCAGAATCCATTTGAGAGAGTTAACATTACAAGTTTAGGACGATGGACAGATTTTGTTTTAGGGATATGAATTCCAAGAGCCTGGCCTTTTCTTTCCAAGATTGCACCAGTGTAACTTTCTCACAGACTGGCAACAGGACAAACCTTAACCTTACATTCACTGAAAGAGCAAATTTCTTCTACTTCTCAGACCAAATCTGCTTGCTTTACTTACAGTGGTCTGCTGAGGTTACCAGGGGAAACTGGGATACTTAAATGATTGTTTTTCTCTAGAAATTCCCTTCAAAGAGCCCTTTGCTCAGGGTCTTTTCATCTTTGGGATTCTCTGCTACCTGGGACTATTCCCCAGGGATTAATGCTTAGAGTTTTATTGCCCTTGACATCTGACTGGTTTGGGCTGCAAGTCCATCTTCACAGGACAATATCATCTATTAAATATTTTTGTCTTCTTTGTGGTTTTTTTGTTTGGTTGGTTTTTAATAGCAGGAAATAGATCAATGTGTACAAAAGGTATTATGAGGAAATCTGCATTGTTAATGGCTGTACTTTCTCCTCTGTAGAGCATTAGCTTCAGTTCATGTATTACAGGTAATAGCACCCATAAACAGCCCTATTCAGTGCTCACATTAATAGTACTGAAGACTTTCCTAAATAGTCTCCTTCAAAGATGTTTTGGGAGTCTTAATTAATATGGTATCTTGTACTCTTAAGAATCATAATTTCGGAGTATTCCACTAACATAAGAGTGTAGGATCTAGCAATAAGAGCCTAGGAAATTATTTTCTATTGTCTTTGCTTATCTGAGGGTTTTTCTGTTGTGTATTTGGGTTTTTTGCTTGGTTGGTTTGGTTTTTGCTGGTTTTGTTGGTTTTAAATCAGAGGCTACTCTGCTTGGAAAGGAGGTAGCAGCTGAGAGCAGGTGCCTGTGCTTCAGAAATTCCAGTTCAAAGTCCGCTGCATTTTGCTGAGATACTAGGCTGAGAACTAGAGCATCTGCAATACGGTACTGAGCCCTGCCCTCCCAGTGCTCTTACAGGAGAGGGAACTACAGTGCATTGTCTTTTGTTTCTTCTGCTACAATGGGCAGTAATCTCTGGCAGAGCAGCAGGATGGAAGGCTAGGGGCAGTAGCATTTTAAAACTGCAGGATTACCCAGATCTGTCTGTCTGATCCCCGAGACTCAAAAATGCATCAGCAAAGTGCTGTCTCTTACCTCCCAGCTTTCATGATTGTGTAGGTAGGTAAAGTTAACTTTATCTCTTACTTCAGGAGGTTGAAATATTGGTTTCCTCCTTGAACACCAATTTAATTTCTGTGGGAAGGAAATATCTGTGCCATCTTATGTAATAGTCTGAAAATGTCTATGAAGTGTCTTGACATTTTCCCAAAGAACATTTTTTGTGTGAAAATACCACAACATGCATCACCAAAAGAAAGGGTAAATAAACTCCAAGAAGATATCCATACATCAGGTTCTCCAAAACTATAGCAGTATTTACTCTAGCAATGTCTTTAATACTGCTGTATTATCCTTTTTACGTAATTTCATTGGACTGACCTCAAAAATACTCGGTGTACCTTGAAATTTTGTTCATTTTAAATGAGCTTTTAAATGAGTTAGGGGAAGGCACCCCGGAGGCAGGGTTACAATCAAGCATTTGGATCTGGTAAGCCATAATTCTGTGTCTTTGTCTTTGCTCTTACAAAGCTCTGTGAGCACATATGCCCAAATAAGTGGTTTTTAGTTGTGTGGCAGAGAGGTAATTGCTGCCACTGGCTGGATTTGGGGGTTGAGGTGGTTTAGTAGTTTTTGAGTATCTACAATTGGCTTTGTTTCAGAAGGAATGTTTATATGTATCACTTCCCACAGTTACTTTCCAAGTAACCAGGTAGAGAATTGGTGTCCACAATAGCATTTTTGCTGTGTAATTTACAGTAGAGGCTATGGTATTTCCTTGCTGCTACCCTAAAAAGGAAAGATTCGAGGAGATTTCACCATTTTCTTTTCCCCTCCCTTTAGTGATAGGACCAGCTGATCTTTCTGAAGATAGTTTAAGCCAATTCTTCACTCACCCATGATATTTTAGTGAACAATCTGCTCATCAGTACAGTGGCACTTTGTAGAAGCTCAGGTACAGAGTGTTGAGTATTTTAGATTTACTGCAAAGGGCTTTTTCTATGGTGGCTTTCAGTCAAAACCTTGCATGGGCACTGACATATGGCTACGCCACCTAAATAGAGACAGAGAGGTTTTTGCAGAGGCACCAGCTCCTCAGAGCTTGAGACACTTGCTGAAATCTGCAGTTTAGGCTGTTTCCTGGCCAGCCAGAGTGAGTCTGCCCTGGAAGATCTGGCAAGGAGCTCTGTATGCATGTAGACAACCAGAGAGAGCACAATCCCAACGTGCTTGAGTGAGGAAGCACAGAGATGGGGAAAAGTCTGTCAGGGGCAATCTGGCTCTACCAAGTAGCTATTCCAGAGCTGATTAGTACAGGAAGAAGGAGGTTATATGACCGATACAGTAAATCATAGGGATAATTATTTGAAAGACATGCTGCAGGAGATTCATAAGAAATGATGGAAAGTAATAAACTCTGTAAACAGCAGTGATTTTTTAAGACCCTGGTGCTTGTGGGAGTGCTTCAGGAAAAGGAAGAGAGAAAGTAAAACACAGAAAGGGATGATAATATTAGATGAGAACAACAGGAGTCAAACCATGAACTGCATTAGAGGACTTGGAAGATTGCAGTGTTTTAGATAAAAGGAAGGGACAAAGATAAGTGCAGAGTCAGTACACTGAGATAAGAGCAAGAGAGAAAAGGTAATTGGAGGCAGTGCACTTTGTGGTCAGTGGGCCAAATGTGTTAGGCTCAGCGCTGCACTGGGGATGTGTTTGGTCCTGGTAGCATATCCCCAAGGACAGGAATATCAGTTCTGACTTTGCAGTGATGGTTGATTATTTAGTAAAATCATCTGCACAGTGTTTGGTAGCTGTTAAAAGAGCAAACAAGATGTTGGAATATGCAGAGAGTGTTTGGGGCTGTAAATATAGTGTCTTTATCATCCCACTATACTAAAAAAAAAAACAACAAAAACCACAAACACAGAAGAAGAAAGAATACCTTTCAGGATAATGGGGCAGGTTGTGGGTTGGTATAACTCAGCTTGGTTTCCTTGAAATCAGCTATGTAGCTTTATGTTAACAAAGACTATAGCCTGTATTTGGTAATGTGTATGCCTGCCTAGCATAGTATATACACAGGACTTTTTTACTTGTTGCATTACTCAGAAAGATATACAAATGATCAACACCTGGGGCATAGCATGAGACCAATAATAAAACATGAAATTAAACAAACGTACATGTCTTCTGAATTCTACTGATGTAGACAAGTCATTCCCCTTTTGTATAAAGCTCTCTGATGGAGCTCTCTACACACCTCTAATCCTTGCAATTAATTTTTTTTTACTAATGCTGGCGGACTCTGTGTGCTGGAGTCTCTGCTCCAGGTGGCTCAGCACCAGTCTCTACAAAGGTATCTGGGATCTCTAGGGTCAGGCTGCCTGCCCAGCTTGTCACAAAGACCGTGTGAACATTTACAAGTCTTAAGGAGTGCACTAAGTTTCCAGCCATTCTCTATAATAGCAAAAATCAGGTACATTGCAGATTTAGCCAGAAAGGCTGGACCTGCAAAGGAATGTACCTTTGGCTACAGGTGGTTTGGGTATACCTGGACATGAGTATTTGAAATGAAGGCACAAAGTTCTATTGGCACAAGGTAGTTCTGTGTACAGCATTTTGTTTGAGTCCTCTAACTGAACTGAAAAGGAGGTAACACAACTCACTTAAGTAATTTGGATTTTTTTACACTAAATTGCAAAGGCCTATGCATGATTACAAAGCTGCTGACATTGGGGTTGGAGTTATTTTTAAAGGGAGAAGAGAAATATTGCTGCATTTTTGTTTAGCTGGGAAGTATATGTCTTTCAACAAAGAAGAAATGAAAAAAAAACAAGAATAGAATTTGACCAATTAGTGAGTAATACTCATTTTGTATCCTTACCACTAATACCTAACATTTCACCATATTTGCTCTCTGTGTGACATTTTTGCATGTAGGAAGCTAAGGCTATATAGGAACATAAAGGGCTGAAGTAGAGCTAAGGAGTTATAACCCCCAAAAGTAAGGAGAGAGAGAAAAACGCTAATAAATGTCTTTCCATTCTCATATTGTCTCTAAAGTTATCAACTCGATATTCCATAGTGCTCTAAGTCCCAGCCTCAACCGATAACATTAAGCAGTACATATCGTAATTTCATCAAATTTGGACTCTTCCTTAAAACCTTAGGTGACTTCATGCACTTCTATCAATTTTATCAACAGAGCAGTGCCTCTGAAAGCAGGTGTGGATCCAAGACCAGATTTCTCATGATGGTTTGGGTTTTGATGGGATGCTTATGACAAACACAGACAGCAAGAGACCCAAATATCTCATGTAAAATAATAGAAAAAACTCTGGAAATATTGTGTATGTGATGTCTTCAGTTAGTAATATTTTTGGAAGACTAAAGGCAGTTTTATTTCACTGATTTGTGTTACTTGGGGGTGACCATGTGCATAAACTATAACGGGAAGTCAGTATTTCTGAAAATTTATATAAGAGGATTTAGCCAGAGAAGTGTGACCTGCTGACTCATTGTCCCAAAATGGTATCAGTCTAAAATATCATTGCAAGTGTGAGCTGAATTCTCATACAAGCCCTAAATGGGACAGACAGTAGCTTCATATATTAGGAGGACAGGCTGTCATAGCTGAATCCAGTAGAGAAGAGCAAGGAAAGAATCCTGAAACCATTAATCATAAAAAAAGAAGATTAAAACTTTCAGTCTTGGTGAAAATTGGCAAATGAAAGCTGTAAATTGTAATTCATGAGAAACAAAAATTAGCTTGGAATGGCTTGCTAAGAGACCTTTGAATCTGGGACAACAGATGAGTTCAGCTTCTGTTGGACTGCACATCCAGGACATGTAAGTAACTCAAGCCAATGAATTTTTGCACTACATGAAGTGGTCTCAAATTTGCTTAAAAAGAATCCATCTGAAATGTTCAATGATATGTGCTAAAGAAAACATCACGTAAGAAAATGAACCTCTATATTGATAAGAGAAAAAAAATTTGAATCAGTACATGGACAGCAACATTATTAATGCTACAGAAAATGGCCCTTAGAAAGGCCTATATAAATAGCAAAAAAAGACACCAAGAAAAAGAAGCCTCTGCAATATTTCAGGTTTTATATGTTAGGCAGGTATAGGGTAGCTTCTCATGACCATAATTTTGAAGGAAAAATAAGCTTCACCTTTAAAATTCAATAGCTATAAAGATTCCCAATCTTTTTCTTTATTCTTATTGTTAAAAAGTAAAATTCAGATTTAAAGCTAAATCCTGTAACCCACTCTTTACTGAACCCAGTTGTTGCTATGTCATAATTATAGAATAATCATGGAGCAATGTGGGTTTTTATTGACATGGATATGAAGGAGTCGCATTACTGTGCCCGAGCTGCTTGTTACTTCCATGCTGTTTGTTTCTGGAGACAGAAGTACATTTTACAGCTTTCCCCCTGCCCAAATAAAAAAAGCTTTTATAGCAACAATCCCAAGCTTTTTTTTTCCCCCCTGAACCTCATATGCTAAAAAAAAAAAGAAAAAAGAGAAGGAGAGAGAGAAAACTATTCTTCAAATGTTTAGAAGTGTTTAAATAGTGGCACAGGTTTCTTTATTTCTCTGCTTATAAAGTTAATGACTGTAAAGGAGTCTCAAGTCCTGACAAAAAATCTGAAAGTGAAGTCAAAATACAGCACCTTAGAGAAGTAGCACAGATGTGTCAGCTAATATTTGTGTACTCACACACATATTCAAACTACTCTTTTCAACAAATGTTTTCAATCATTTCAGACTTTTATAAGATAGAAATTGGTGGTTCCTATTTTGCCTAAACTTCAGATTTTGTGGGAAAAGAAGGAAAACTCTATCAGAAAAGAAAAGAAAGGAAGATTAACTTTTTCAGATTGCTGGAATGTGAGATTGCCCAATGGAGCAGGAAAAAGGAAGTTAAAAATGAATGGATAATTACAGTTGACATATAGCTTTGTGATTTACTACATGGATACTATTCATGTACACAGACTCTATAGGCACTTTATATAATAGCCATGTAATTAATATATACATTATTAATATATAAGTGCTTCTATTAAGAGATGTCATTAATGATTCTGCCATACTGAAGCTGTAAGATACAACTTAGTGTGATCCCCACACTACATTTATTCCGGTCTGTCAGAATTAGACAAAAAAGCTGCACTAAATTCTTACCAGTACATAAAATCTTCTAATAGAAGTCTATGAAAGTAGCCAGTCTAATTGCCCTGGAAAAGGGAGCACAGAGGCCAATTTTTGGTGAAATGGGTAGAAGAGATATGGAAGTGGGTAAAGGAGGACTTAAAATATAGTCAGGCCTTAAAATATAGTCAGATCTCTAAGAAAAGACTATAGGAAGGACTGCAATGATATATATCCAAAGTCTAAAAATATAAAACTTTTTGTTTTTCCTTTGTCCAATTTCAAAATAGCTGTAGAAATTAGAAAGGCACTGAGCAGTTCTGAGAGGAAGAACATTAAACAGATTCCCACTACTGGCTTAAGGCAATCCATTTATTTGTTGCAGGTTTCTGCATAGCAATAGAAAAATGTTCACCTTCCCCTGAGAACTGTAAAACAGAATGTCTTCACAAGACTTCAAGAAAAAGAATAATAATTAGTGAATTGAAGGTTAAGTACAATAATTACATCTGGTAGCAGAGAGTTTAGGATTTCAAATATAATCAGCTTTGTCAAAATAAGTAAAAGAGAAGAATATTTAGGCACAGTGTTTTAATATACACAGTTCAGGGGTTTTCCCTGAGTCTGCTTTGAGGCCTACAGACTTTAGGTCCCTCGGCCTTTTTTATACCTGTAAATGATGTATGGTTTCCTGAATGCATGAACATTCTCTGCACAGGTGAAACTCTGAACTGTGAAGGGACAGAGTTCAAAGGCCAATCACAATCAGAAGCATCAGTTTTTGTCAACATTTTCTGGCACCAGAACTCCACTCAACGGCCTGGTAAGTTCTCCAGCATTTCCAGTAGTTCTTTGATTTTTTCTGTACAGTTTAGTTAAAACGAGAACTCAGAAGTCTCTTGAATTCAGTGGGACTGGGCCCAAGATTTCCCTGTTTCTCTACCTCATTTTCATATGGATGAAGCTAATCTTGTAAGCCTTATTGGATTTTTGTGTTTGCTTGCTATGAGAAGACTGATTCATTCTGCCTCTGCCCCTTCTTTATATATTTATTCTCATGTAGAGGGTGTGAATTGAGCAAGGTCAAACCAATCAGCACAAATGCAAATGAAGATAAAAAAGTAAAGAACTGGGCTGTGGCATCCAGTTGTTTGCTATCTTCTCCATGCAAATCCAAGAGTTTTTCTTCCTCTGTTTTTTAGCAGTAACAGACAATTACTTATTTTTATTCTGTATGTCTGTCAGCACCAGAACACTGTAATCTGCTTTTCACCTCCTCAGATGAGAAAAGTCCTTTTTTCTTTTTATCTCGTGTACTTCCATTTGCTTATGTTCTGTGTTTTACACTCTTTCATTGTGAAAATCCCATTTTCAGGAAGTTAAGGCAGACATACCAACATATTCAGGCAGGTTAATATGTCTTACTGAGAGTACTGTGGCACAAAAACATTACACAAGGCAAATATCTGCATTATTTTGTCTTAGAGTATGAACCATTCTAGCATTGTCCACTATAATCAGACCACTTTAAGTCTGTAGAAGGATATTATGCAGTATTAAATACATCTTCCTTGCTGAAACATCGTCAGAACAATTTCAAACACAAAAAAAAAGCATTAAATATCTCTGCCTTGTCCCTGTTCCTGTTTTTGAGATGACCATCATCCTGTAATGGGATGATGCTATTTTTACACTGCCTATTGCCATCAATATATTCGAAAAAACTCTTTTTATTGTCCTCGCCATTTCTGACCAGCTTGAACTCCGGCTGAGCTTTGGCCACACAAATTTTCTCCCTACAGTGGAAAGCAGAATCACTCTATTTTTCCCATGTCACTTGACCTTGCTTCCACTGGGAATACACTTTCCTGTTCAGCCAAGCTGTCCTTTTGCCTCGCCTGCTTGACTTCTGACACTTGGGAATTGCCTGCTCCTGTGCCCTTAAGAGGTGATGTTTAAAATGTGGCCAGCACTGATGGACACCAGCAGCTTTGAAAAACAAGGGCCAGTCCCTGATTTCTGCAGGAATGCTGGTTCTCCTGCTAACCAGGACCCATAATGGCAGCTCAACTCAACTGAAAAGTATAGCATAAAGTTGGAGATTTTAGAAGCTTTGTAATCTCAATAAGAGAGAAGATCAGTCAAAGTGCTTGCATATCAGCTATGCTCTGGACTTACTAGGAGGTTTTTCTATCCTCTTCCAATTCCATCTATGCCCAAGATATTTTGTATTGTCAAAGGACTGATGGAGCAATACTGAAAAACTAACATTTTTACTACCATTCCCTGACTCACAAACCAGGATCTGTCTCATTTGCATATTTTTTATTTATCTAGGAGGGGAATTCAGGATGCTTCTTTGTTCTTCACTGTTCCTTTTAATAAATTAACTAATTAACTAATAATAACAGGGGCTAAAGATCTATTGTGCCATCCATCCAAATCACAGTGACCTTTCTTTGAACATGAGCTATCAAAAGTACATCATGAGCATGACTCATATGAGACCTCAAAATTTGTTTGCTTTTGTGCCTAATGCCAGAATTTAAACTCTGTTCTCCCAAGGCTGAAAGGCTAGTGTACTAATTCACAATGTCATGCAGCTGCCTATTTGGTTGAGTTTTCTGTTCTTCTCACAGAAGGTTAATTTCCATAAAAGGGATTTTGATTTGACTGGGTTTGTTTGGACAAGATTTTATGGGATTTGGTTTCAGTCGTGGTGTTTGATGTCTCATTACATGAAGAAATACAGCACAAGAACAGAAAATATTGTTTAATTTTTCACTGCACAAGCCTATCAAGTGTCTTTTTGTATTGAATGTGTGTGCAGGTATGTTGTCCTGGGCTAGTGGAGTATTTTACTGTATCTAACATTTAGCAACATTATTTTAAGCTAGAGTTCTTTGTCACTCTGGTTTTTGTGGTGCTTATTTTCAAGGGATATGTATCAGAAGATAAAACTGATTGACCTAGGTGATAGGCAGTAGGAACCAAATAGTTCCACTTATCAGGCCATGGGTTCATAGTGATCTGGGGAAAATATTTGACTGCTAGAAAGTCACTGCAGAAATCCTAGGATTTTCACAGCCATGTGTTAGAAGTGCGACAGATGCATAACACCCCCAACAAGACAAAACATAGTTAAAGCAGTTGGTAGATACGTACCTGATCAAGGCATACAGCTCTTGAAGAAATTATTTTCTACCAGTTGCCTTGTAATTAGAGCTAATACAATTGATTAATAATAGAAGGAAGGTGAAAGAACCTGTAGATTGTCATGACTCAGATTCCTTTTGTGTTCTGGCCTCTCCAGCTTGCAAGAATCAAAATGTAGAGCAAAAATTTCCATCAAGAACCTGTAATATAACTAAAGTAAAGGAAAGTCTCAAGGCAGTAAAGAAATTCATCTTCTTTAACTCTAGTGGATGAAATCTAAGTTGAGATCAGTCTTGTACAACCTTGCTGAATTTGAAGCCATCTGCACGAGGGTAACTGATGGCAGCATTTGCCCCTGCAACTCATTTAGAAATACATCTTCATTTGGCACAATCCAGCAAAGATGAAAGGCAGCAGCACTTTGTGAGCTCTGCTGAGCAAAAAGGTTTAAAGCGGCTGACAAGCACTATAAGATATTGTTGTACCAGTTTGTATTGATTGTGCTGGAGGGCACCTCCTTCTGGAAGAGGATTGATTTTTGTGTGTTTTCACAAAGAGATTTTAATAGTCTTTGTACTTGCTGTCATGTCGCAAAGGCCCACAAGCAAGGCATGCCTGATACCACAGCTTTAAATTATCAGCCCTCCAGCTTGAAATAAGCATCAATTAATACTGTATAAAAACATCTCCAATGCACTTATACTGAAAACCAATTTTTGTAAGCTATAAGGTCAAATTTCTGCACTTGTGCTATGGCAGAGAAATCAGCACCATCCAGGAATTAAATTAGCTCAGCTTCAGAGAGTGATTAAGAGAAAGAGTATCCAGTTTCTGATTCTTTGTTAAGAAGGTCAAATTCTTTCTTAAACTCATGAAAATGTGAAAGCTGTTAATTGCAATCATTTGAGTCATTGAATAGAAAATTGTTCCTAGAGTTTTTTCTTTTGTTACTTCACTCAGAAATGTAATGCCTCTATAATTTCCTGAGGTAAAAATTCACAGCAAAGAAATGACTAGCTAGTTAACGTTTTTAAAATTTGGACAGAAAAAGCACAGAAAAGAGTGTAAGGCTTTTGTGCCTTATATATGCAGGCATGGTCAAATGACTATAATATTACTAAAGCTTTATCATAGATCATTGGTACTCCTATCAATACAATATTGCTTCTCCAGTTGGAAAACTCACGGAGAATTTAGCAGAACTGAAACCAAAAATGGAACATGGAATATTATATGTAGATTAAAAGAAACATTTTTTCAGTGATGTGATAGCTCTAGTAACTTTCAGTGGGTGTGTCAGAATAAATTTATTCTCCTCTATTGAGCTTTTCTATAAGATGAGGCAATCCTTTATAAGTCCATGTCCAGTTTGCCATCACATGCCAGCTCTGCTGGGATGCAGTGAAACATCAGCTCTTTCAGCACTGAGGCACTGGTTGTTGTAGATGCTCCAAACAGCAAGCGGTTATTTTGTGGTTTCTCCTGACCACAGTAGGTGATGCCCCGTGCTGAGCCAGTAGCAACTTCTAGAATTGCTTGTCTGCTGCAGGTGCTCAAAAACACGAGTGAATGTGGCACTTATGGACATGGTTAGTAGTGGACTTGGCAGTGCTAGGTTAATAGTTGAGCTTTATGATGCTGGAGGTCTTTTTCAACCAAAACAATTCTATGAATTCTATGAATGTCCTCACAGGGCATACTGTGAAGTACTGATCTGTGTATCCCAGATGCCAGTCCAGATGTCACATTCTCTTCTTCCACCTCTCCTGTAGTTGTAATTCTCACCTTCTTTCTTCATATCTCTTACTGTGGGTCTCAAAGGGAAACTGAGGTTTTGCCACAAAGACAACAGGTGGTGCTGTCTTTGCCTTCTGATTTGGCTTTTAGAAGCAGCACTGACAACGCACACGCCTAAATTAGTTGCCCAAAGTCAGGGAAAATATTCTCTGCTGCTTTAGTTTTGTTTTGTCTTAGTGTTCACTGAAGTGTTTTGAATTTTCAGGAGATTGTATATGAGTTGCAACCATTATAATGCAAATTACAGATTAAGCCCAAATCAACATGAAAGTAAATAAAATTAATTGGACTATTTCCACCAACACCTATAGTAGGTTGATCTGAGTTAATAAGATTTCTGAATAAAAGCTTTTCTTTACTATCCATTCATGCAGTATTTTGTGAAGCGGGGCCTGGAATCTGTTTTTTACTGCTGCTGCACTAAAAAAAGCAGTGATGTAATGTACTTTGCAAATACTGAGCTTCAGTGTGAAACCTAGAGTTGTAGCTTCTAATTTTTCCTAGTTTGTAACTGCAATTTGTTACAACTCTACCTGTGTGTTTGCACAAAGAAAACTCAAATGTTTAAATGTTGGGAAAAATAAAGAGCAAGGAAATGAGGTGATGGAAAATTGGATGGTTCTTAGGAAATAAAGATAGTTTCTATTCAAAATAAATGAAGAAAACCTTCATTTAGTAGCTCATTTGTCTAGAACATAGAAGGTGTGAGAGTGGATAGGAAAAAAACACGTGTCTTATTTTTGATGAAACATGAATACGGAATATTTCAAGATAAATCATACTCTGGTCATTATCAGAACCATCAAAACTAATTTTTTGTAGAACAAATATGCAAACAAAGAGAAGATTGCATCTTTTGTACAATACTGATCAGAAAAATAGAGAAAAGAGTAGAGAAAATGCAGAAGACAGACAAAGAGAGAATGAGTAACACGACTTTGTGAATCAGCAAGTATTGGCAGTGCTTCTTAAACTCTTAACCAGCTGGGAAAAGTTGGCTCTGACTGCAAGCTTAGATACAGAATATTTATATTCTTCAGGGTAACAGAATAAAAAAGAAAATATATTAACTAATTGTTTGAAGATGAAGGAAATGATAAGATTAATACACGTTTAAAATTTATATGCTGTATGTTGTATATTATATATTTTGCCTTTTGTACACAGGGAGCAGCTGCTATCTCCTTCAAAACTGTGAATCTTAATTTCTGATGTTAGATTGTAGTAGGTCTTCCATCATAGTGTAGCTTTCATCTTTCCTTCAGCAGCTTTTTGGGGGGGAATGGAAGGATAAATTTATTTGAAAGAGACTAGATGAACAGTAGAAGAGTCTTGAAATGACAAGGTTTTTCCCACACAAACCCAGCAGGAGAACATTCTGCCTCAGAGTTAATTTTGAAAGACTGTTGTTTTTTGTGCGTGTGTGTCTGTGACATAACCTAAGAAGTTTTTAAAAGGAAAGTGCTCTGTGAGAAAATTTTGGGATAAAAGCAATGAGATCCAAGGCACTTTACCTAATTAAAAGTGTGGATCTTAAAAGGCAGGTCAAGATGTTCAGGGATCGACTGCACAATTCTGTCATGCAAGGAGTATGGAAGCTTGATCACAAATGCTTGTGAATTTCATTTATTAGAGACAGAAAAATACTGTACATGCATTATCTCACTCAGCTACCTGCTATGTGACTGTTTCATACAATATTCATTGTACTGTTTTAAAAATATCACTATTTAACTTCCAAGTCTGCCTTTAAAAACAATGTTAAGTAACTGAGATAATATTCTTATGCAAATATGATGCTTTATTCTTGGAATTAGCATGGAATAGATAATGAGAGAAAGGTAATGAGTTGTGATTGTATAGTTGATACTGCATAGACTTTAACAGCTGCTGTTGCATGTCTGAGATAGATATAAAATATTTTCTTATGCAGTCATCAAACATACCACATGATCCTGTACATAGTCAAAGAAATTCCTAGCTATTTCTTTCTAGTCCCTCTGCACCATTAGAGATACAGCTGGATTCTGCTTTTAGGACCTTGCAAAGATCTCTGAGTGTATCAGCAGATATATTTCTCAGACAAGGCAGGTAGAGTGATGGTAATTACTGGTCAACCACCAGCGAAAAGATAAGAAAGGAATGAGCCCAAGGGCTCCATTTTTAACCCAGAAACCTGAGTGTGTATGATGAGTTTGCTGTATTCTTAGTAAATTTAACTCCTTTCGTTGCACAATGCTCTCAACGATGAAGTATGTTTTCATACTCAACAATGAAATTAATTTCTAGATTATATGTTTTCACTTCAGTATGGAAGATTTCAGGTAGGTGACTTTTCTTTAATGTTTATCAAGGGAAAGTATGCTTAAAATTTGTTGTCAAATATGTGTCATATGCACTACAGAAAATGAGCAAACCTCAGTGGTATATGTCCAGAGACCTGTCTGTTCATTCAGATCTTTACCTGACCTGGTTTACAAGGATGGTCACCACCTCCATTTTTCTGTGCTCCAGTTCTCTGTCTGCAAAATGGGAGTAATTGCATTGATTTGATATCCCCAAATATTATTGTTAAGCATAAACAATTGTTAATGCAACTGCTACAAAGCCTGGGGTTTTCCAGAAATGGCCACAGGGGAGGTTGAGGGAAGAACACCTAAGCATTCAAGAAGTACTGAAAACTCAGTAACTTTTATTAAGCTGTTGACTGATTTTTGGAGTGTGGTTGCTGACATCCATAGGACACACGTACATGTATAACCACAAGGGAAAGGGAGAGGACTGGCAAGTAAGGCGTGAACAAAGAAACGTGTGTACTTCTCTAGGCATTCTGAAGTGGGAAGCAAAGTGAAAAGAAAATGAAGTGGAGGGAAAGTAAGGAAAACGAGGAAAGGATCATTCTGTGACTAGAGCCAAATGAAGAACTAGGGTTGTTGGAGAAGGGATAGAGGTTGGGGGAATATTTAGAAAAGACTTAGAATGGAGAGAAGAGAACTGGAGAGTCACAAGTTAAGAAGAGGCAGATGCATCTGAATGAGGACTCCGTATTATTAAGCTCTTTCTGAAGAGTCTGGCCTTGAAGCAGATTTTACACAGCATTACTTACCCACTGCAGGAGGATGTGATCTGGTCATGAAAAAGCAGATGAGGTTCTAGAGTGGATCAAGGAAGTTATCACCATCAGACACTGAAACCCATCAGTCCCATTGCTGCTTTGTGCTGGTTATGTACTTGTTGATTATGTACTTCCATAAGGAACTGTAACTGTGATGAATGCACAGAAAGGGATACCCAGGGCCTGTTTATTCTAGACTGGCCCCAGGACTGGAGAGTCTGTTATGTGCCAAAAGACTTGGATGAGCATAGCGATTACAGGAAAAGGGAATACTATTAGTACCTTATAACTACTTTCTGTGGTTCTAGGCAGCAGCTACTGCCTTGGCTGGTTTCTTGGTTCCTCTTCCTTGGTTCCTTGCTCAGGTCATTTGTGGCCCATCCTGTTTAGGATGCTGATGCAGTAAGACATTTCTAGGTGGTCCATATACCACTCTTCTGTGGGATTGAAAAAAGCGCCATAATATGACTCATTTAATGTTAGGAGGCTTTATTGCCACAAATTTTACTAACAACATCCATATGTGCAGTACATTTGTTTGTACAAAAGCTAAATAGGACAGTGTTGCAGAGGATTGCTGAAATTGTACATCTTGTATAGCATTTCATGGGAGTCAGTCATGGTGGAATCCAGTCACTAAAATACTGCTAAAAGCTACTTGAGACGAAAATCTGATGAAATTATAGGAGTTCGAACAGTATTTTAAAAAGGGAAATATTGAGATTCTGAAAGTTATTAGAAGTTATTTCTAGCTAAATGAGATGGATTTGGTCTCAAAAGTATGTATTTGGAAAGCAAAAAAGCCAGCAATATTAACCTACTCATTTGTTACACTTTGAATAACTGCAGAGCATTCTGGAAAAAAAAAGAGGTTATGTTTAAATGGACCATAGGAACTAATTTGTAACTGAAATACTGATGATATTTTCATGCTTATTAGCTTCTATCGTTTAGGAGGGAGATTAAGCTTTCTACAGAACCCATAAACATTTAGTTTGTTGTAACTACAGATTTTAATGGTTGAAAAACAGGCTTATCCATCTGTTGGAGACCAGTAAAACAAATACCTTGAGTTACCTGTATAAACTGCTTTCTCTGTACACATAGTTCTAAATAAGCATGACATGAACTGATAATACTAATCATTTTTTAGACAGGATGTCAAATTTAGGGTAAATGATGCTAAAAATTATTGTAAAATGGTCCCTAGCCTCTGTCAGTGCAATAAAATGATCACAGCAGGTTTTTTTTCTCATCAAAGCAGATGGCTTTAATGATTTTTCAAGCCATGCTTAATTCATCTGCAAACAACAGAGATTGGTTTCCAAATGTGTACTGAAAGAGAGAGATGTTACTGTTCATAAATGCTCTGCAAGTTTGTTTTGCCCCATCATTAGTGGCAAATGGTGTTTACTTAAGGTAAATTATTTTTTGTGAACTGCCTTGGAGTTAGTGTTGCAGTTGCAATAAATTACCTGTAAAATAAAATGAGCATCACCTGGTTAATGTAGCTAGTACAATAGACCTGATGGAATATACAAAATTATCTATTTTCTTTTGAATTAAAATTGCATTATAGAAATGACTGCCATCTTTTCTAAATACTTGTTGGTTTTGTACTATAAAACTGAATGTTTTGGGTTTTTTCATAATTTTCTATTGTGAGTTTGTTATTGTTGTCATATTATTCTTTAACACCAAGTAGAGAAAAACACATGGCCAACTGAAATATGGGTTCATATTTTAAAAATATCTTTGTTTTTGTATTGTGTCAGAAGTTAGTTAGAGAACAATTGAAGAACTAGTCTGTATGAGATATCTTACAGGAAGGGAAGCTTTAAAATACACTGAGTAAATAAAAACAATGATTCCAGCTTCTTTATGTCTCCAGAGGAGGAAATTCAGTTATTCCTAAGATTATGTCATTCGTCCATTTATCTAGTGACTGAACTATAACTGAAGAAAAAAAGTTTGTGTTTAATGGATGTATTTCTGAACACTGAAACTTAGGTCTGCAGAGGCCTCCTCACATTAAAAGCCTTGGTTTTATCAATAACATTGTTACTCCAGGCCATAAAGAAACGGAAAATTTTGTTTCTTTCTATAGATATATACCAAAACTCTAAAAAAAAAGTGTTTTCTTTTCCAGAACAGGCATTTATCACTTATAGATGTGAGTAATGTACACATTTAGGCCATAGAAGGCTTGTTTTCTTTCAAAACTGATCTTAGTTGAAGTTAAAATATGTCTCATGATTTATGATTGATGACTTGCCAGCTAAACCATTTAAAATGTAGTGAGAACAGACAAAGGTGTGGGGATGACACTGACTATAATAAATAACATGAGATATGTGTTAAGAAAACTGTGAAATTAGATATTGAAGGGCATTGATGCTTGGGGTTGTAGATGTTCTTGATTTCAAACTGGAATTGTAAACAGAAGTTGTACTAAATAATTTAAAAAAAAGTTAGATGCAGGTGGTATTCCTGATATGAGCATTATGTGTTTCTTCATAGTCTAGACATTGATGCTCAAGCTTCATAAAATACTGAAACGGGCAATTAATATGAACTGTTCGTTTCCTTTCTATGTCATGTTCTGTGCTCGTCCCCATCACTCCCATTGAAGGTGTTGTAAAAAACCATGCTCACCACACTGTTCAGGTCAGAAAGAGAAGTTCAGGGCTATGCCTGAACAGAGAATTTGGGTATACAGAACAGAATTAAGCAGAGGTAAGGAAATCTGACCAAATCAGTATCTACACAAAAAAGGATTTGTTGACCACTTTCATTTCAGTGGGTGGTTATGCAAAAGGCCTTTTCTGATTTCACGGAGAAGATTTTTCAGACCTTGGTCTGAAAATTTTCGAACCATGACTTTCAGATTTTCCAGTCCTGATAAGTTCAGAGGTAAGAGATACACAGGGTTTATGTGCCAATATAAAATTTTCGTTAGGCAGACAATAGAAAAGACATCTTCCAAATGATCTTCTTGTTTCCCAGTTACAAAGAATATTTTTAAATCATCCTTATTTTAAAACCTTGCTGATACAACATTATTCATGCTGTCAGTTGTCTGGGAGGAAGATAGCAAGCCCCTACATGCAAAGTTGTGACATTTTTGAGTCTCAGCAATTAGTTCACTTATCTAACACAATACAAGTGGAAGTGAGAAAGAATGGGCCAGAACAGGAATAATCCTCAACATGTCTTTCAATTCAGAAGGGGGGTCAGGGTTAGAAACATTGCATTCAAGATGTCAGAGACGGTGTTAGAGAGCATAATTTAGCAGTGACGTTCATGCCTAGTGCCAGGAAAGCAGCTGGCATCCTACAAGAAATACACTTGAATAGAACATAGTTCAAGACATTCAAGACCTTTCTGAGAGGTGAAAACCTAGATGAAAATGCAGCCTCAGAGTATAAATGGAGGATCTGTCTAGCACTATGCTGTTGACATTCTGTTAAAAAAAAAAAGAAATAACCCACAACAAAACCCACAGTTGGAAGGTGGGAGGAGGGGATTGTATCCTGCTAAACTGTGAGTTTCAGTAATAAGGCTTCACTAAGAAAAGTGCAGCATAACTAAATTTAACATACATTCTAGAAGAGCAATCAAATCATATAGCCAGAACTTCAGTGAATAATTCATGTGAAACCTGATGAGATAAAAGGACTGACATGAGAGAACACCATAAATAACATACTGTAAAAAGACTGAAGACCAAAGATCTAGGCTTTCATCAGCAAATATAAGGCAACATTCTCCTTTGGAAATGCTGGTGGTTCTTCACTCAATCTAGTCAACTTGCATTTTCACAGTTTTTAGCTGGGAAACTGAGAAGACAAATTTCCCAGCAGACAAATTTAGTATTGCTAACTTGCTACTAAACTCTAACTCTTGCCAATTCCTAATTTTCTCAGATTAACATTTTGCTGAACAGGATAATAAATACAGGACCTTCTTGCCATTCCCAGTGGCTCTAAATGCCCAAGTGATCTCTCCTGTTTGGTCTATAATCCACACAACACCTTTAACCACTTCTTGTATTGGTGTAGAATCAATGCCTCCTTGTCTGAGTCACACTGCTTTTCTTGATCTGATCTTTTAGGTTAGAGTAGAGAGATATAAATGATGCACCCACTGAAAGACTGAAAATCACTTTTCTGGGTAAAAGGAACTATTTTTGAATATGTCTCTGCTGAAAAGATTAAGGAAAGTGCAGCAGCACTTTAAAAATATTGATAATCCACTACTGCAATGGACCTAGTGGCAGTAGTGTACATGCTGCATTGGCTAAAATTTCATCTCTTCCCTTTCATAACTGTGTTGCTTTTACATGGGAGTTTTGGTTGTGGTGACTAAGACAGTGTGGTTTTAAAATGGTTTTTTTTTCTGGCCTTTTCAAGAACACATGGGTGACCTTTGTCAGCATCTGCCAAACTGCAGCA
Organism: Aleadryas rufinucha; assembly: GCA_013397815.1. Taxonomy (NCBI): domain Eukaryota; kingdom Metazoa; phylum Chordata; class Aves; order Passeriformes; genus Aleadryas; species Aleadryas rufinucha. The sequence goes on from VZTH01001290.1 coordinate 85,444, forward strand.
GCGACAATCCGCTTTATCGCTTCTGATAAAAAAGGACACCTATTCTAGTGTAGTTTATCCCAAAGCCAAACTGAAGAAGGTTGTAAAATTTCTTTACATTCTAGATGTGTTATGCTGTGGTGTGAATGCTTGACAAGGTGTAAACTACTCTCCTCCTCAAGTATTTGCCTTAGTCAACGTACTTCTGACTACATGTTGGATGGGATGCAGGCATAGTCCCTTTTCTCTTTGTAAACATATACTGATGAACAGGGAATAACAGAGCATCTGTGACTCCAGCAGGTTCTTTTGGTGTAAATAATCAGGAGATCAGGATGTGTGGTGGCCCACTGAGTGAGTTTCCATTGATGGGAAGGTGTCAGCTAGAGACCACAGTGAATAGCAAACTATGCAGGTACAGTATACATGCTGGATTGTTCTTGTGTTTAAAGTTAAATATACTTTACTCTGCTTTACTAGGCCGAAGCCAAGATGTCCAGCACTTCATAAACCCAAAGGGCTTATAGCATTTAAACTAGATCTAGTCATACTATTTTCAATTAACATGTTTATTCTGTTCAAAAATGTGTATTTCACACACACACACACACACAAAAAAAAGGCAGAAAAAGAAACAAAACTGCTTTTATCATTATGGTATGATAGCTTATAAACTCTTAACAACAATTTGTTTTGTTAATTTAAATCAAATTATTTTCTTTTTAGATAAATTTAATATTAAACAGTAGTTTCTGGTGTAGCTTTCTGTGAACAATTGTTCAAAGTAACTCGATTTTTACATAGCCTGGGTCATTTAGAACATTGCCTTGTCCACATTGGAAAGGGCAATTCCACTTATCCCAGCTGCTTGTTACAGCACCTTTGGAAACCCAAAAAGAGTGGAACAGTATCACACAGCTCCGTAAGACATAGTCAAACTGGACTGACAGTTTCATAGAAGGAAAAATGTCTTCCAACTTCACTTCTACTTAGTCTAATGAAATTTTTTGCTGCTGAAATGACCAGAAGCAAATTGCTTCACGTTTAGTACCACGAATTTTTTTTTTTTTCACAATATTGAGTAAGTAGTTCTGTTTCAAGTTGTTACCCTAGTTTGGAATCATTATAAACACTGATGTATGGCTATTGCCTATAAAGCATCTCTTCACTCCTACTTAGGTCTCAAAAACTTTTCTTCCTGGTCTGTCAGAACTATTGCATCTTAGCGAACATTTTCTAAACCAGCGAAACAGCCTCCCATATCCCATTTGGATTGCTGTGGTGGGCCAGTGCTTAGTTCACTGCAATGCAGTGGTAAGCCACAGTGTCTCAAGAGATACTGGACTTTCTGGAATGCAAAGCTGGCATTCGTCATTTTAGTCTCCTGTGCGTTGCACTGAACAGCTCTGCCTGACCCAAGGAGAAGGGCCAGAAACTAACCTTTGTTAATCATTGGATTCATTCTTCTGGCAGTTCTCTCAGCTGATGCTTCTTTTCTTAATCTATGAAGCTATTTCACAGGCTTTCTATTTATAATGCATTTAATGTCCCCTACTGGTGGTTTATTCATGGAGTATAGTGGTACAAAAATATGTATTAGAAGCAGACGATATTAGTCCTAGATGAACTTGTTGTCTCTGAATTTTATTGAGCAATTGTTTCTCTTGCCTGCAGGCACTGATTCATTACAACACATCCAAAAAACAACCTTGCATTTCAAATAAATAACTGAGGTCAGAAATTTGGCACAAAGCTCTAAAACCAATAGTGGAGGAAATTAGTTTAATACAGAGTTAGGCTGATATTTTCAGAGGCAAGAATAACTCCCATTAATATTGTTGGCAATCACACAGCCTAATCCCAAGCACGTAACTTAGAAAATTTCCCCCTGTGTGGACAAGTGTTCTCAATGAGTTTCTAAATTTATAGAAGCCTCAAAAGCCCATCATCTCTATGTTTTGTTGTTAAAATCCACAGTCAATTCCCAAAGGTAGGACTCCAGCATAGCAATAAGCAGCATTTTTATTAGGCCAACATTCAGCAAAGTAACATTTTTTATAATATACATTCTTGTTTTTACACACAATTTTCATGATTCAATTTTAGCTCTATTCCCAATACATGTCTGAAGTACCACGGCTCTAATCTCTACTGACTAAGAAAACATGCAGTAGATTAGGCAGTGGTAATGGTTACCAAGTGTGGGGCCCCTGCTGTTGAACTCAAACGACAAGCTCATCATGAGCTGTTTCTGATATTCAGCTGTTTTACTTCAATATCCTCCAAGAAGCAAAGTTGGCAAGGTCTCTGCTCTGAGAACAAAGTGACAACATAAGGAAAGTCAAGGCCCAAATCATGATTTTCACAGCCCTAAATATTCCAGCAGAATGCCTTCTTTGTTAGTATAATCTGTTTTTAACTTTCAAGGTCAGCATGAAAATGACTTTTAAAATAACAGCAACATGAGCAAGAAGTTGCCACGACCTATTAACTTGTGTTATAATATCCATCCTCGATAGTTCAACAGTCTGTCTGAAATCTGAATGCAAATCAGGCTTGTAGTACTGCCGAAGCAGAAGTTCCTTGTGGAGTGATTTTGTTCTTGAGTAACATAAAGTTGCAAAAGCTGTTAATGTGGCAGAAAGAGAAGAAGCTGGAACAAGAATCTAACATCTGGATATATCCTGAAGAAGTTTCCATATCTCAAAGAGGTGAGGTGTTAATTTCTTTACCTTTTTTCGTATTGTAATTGCTATTAATTCTATTTGGATAAAATTCAGAGCCTCACATCCCTCACTTTCACAATGACAGGGCTTTCAATCTGTCTGTAGAGAAATACAGTAAGGGAATGAGTAAGGGAAACCAGCAACTCCTTTGAATTTCCCATCTTCTGGTTTTGAGGCCCCAGCCTGTGTACATTCATATGTAGCTACATTAGGTATATTCCAGAGGCTTCTAAAACATTGCTTGTTGCTGGCTTGTTGCTGGCTTGTTGCTGGCTGACAGCCTCTGAAATCTTCCTGGGAAGGAAAATGTAGAAGAGAAACAGTACCATTTGCAGAATGCATGAATAAATAAATAGGATGCACAGAAGAGCCTTCTAAAATTCTGCTGTTCCTTGTCCTGGTTCAAGCAATAGAGACTATGTGATCCTTGAATGGTGGATATGTCAGTATCTAGAAATGTGGTTCCACTCATTTGCATTTTACTATGAAGATCAACACAAAGACAGTGTTACCAGGAGTGCTCAGGATCTCAACTTTCTATAATGAGGTAGAGAGTGCTTCTCACTCAGTCCTTTGAGGGACTGATAAAACCAGTCCTGAAGCTGTGTTTGGTTGATGTTTTGGGAAGGAAGAAGTGATGGCTGCAATGAGCTGATGAAACCTGACAGGAGCAGATATGGTATGGACAAGAGACAACCTGGATGGTGACATGCAGCAGGGGTGGAGACCTGCAGGGCTCAACTCAGCCTTTGAATGAGAGTAGTGGTGTGTGGTTACTGTTGCTGTCTGGGTTTGGCCAGGATAACAGAAAGTCTATTTGGTCTTGACAGAGTGAAAGACAAATATTTGAAGTGAGATAATATTTGACTGAGAAAGACAAATAGGGTGTGGATGATGAGTTACGTATGAAAGAAGATAGGAAATCTCTGGAAGTCATACAGGACAGGTGGGTAGGCCAAAGAAAGTGAACAAAAAGGCGGTCAACAGCTGACAAGACAGAGAGGATAAAATAGTAGAAGGGAAGAGTGCAAGTGGAAGTCCGTATAGGTAAGGGAATATGAAGATTAAGGAGTTTCCAGTATTTTTAATGACACTGGGAATAAAAAAGTAATAATGCCTGAGGAAGAAGGCATTGTTTTGGTTGATCAAGCTATTGTCCTGCAAATTATCTAATAAGCAGACAGACTTGACTCCAATAATGCTTTTTACTTTTTGTTTGTTTGGTTGTTTGGTCTTTGGGGGAATTTTTTTGTTCCCAGAGAAGCCATTTTGAGAAGAATTTTCATTTTCCTATCCAAAAAATGTCATTTTTTGAAGACTCTGGGAAATACAGATCCAGTTTTCGATCCACTCATGCTTAGCTTTAGTTATGTTGTTCAAGAGAGGAAGTAATATTTTTAGATTAAGAGAACCAGATGCCATTTCTTAATAAAACTTCTGAAATCATCTCATTGTAAATTCTTCATTATTTTGGTTGTACAGAGTACAACTATTGGTACCTGTACATTGGTACCTCAAGAAAGAATCAAAGAATGTCAGTTCTCCAGCACCAAGGTTAGATTAAATATTTACTATAGATCTGTGGCAAGAAATAGCTACTTTGGTTATGTCAGTGGCTTTAACCTTATTGTAAATGTACAGTTTGGATTTTAAAAAGTGGAATCTATTAACCCTGTGCTTCAGAGTTACTATGTGTACAAGGAAAGGTGATGCAGAAGGACCACTCTGGACTTAATGTGTAGCCTTGCTTGTGATAATTTCCCAGCTTCTTCCTGAAAAGCCTAGTCCTTTCTGTATTCATGTCAAAGCTGATACATGCAAATTGCGTTGCAGTGGTAATAAATACATTCCTGGTTAAAGGGGAAAAAAATACATTAATTTCCTCTGAAAGCTGAGGTTGGTTATGAACAGTTCAGGCTTATACAGTAATTGTCTAAATTCTGTTGTTTTTAGGAAGGTGATCCAAGACCCATGACTCAATCTTTAAGATACTGTATACCTAGGTTTTCAATGATGTTAGTTAAAGAGTGTGTACTGATTCATGAGACAACCCAACAGAATGCCTATAGAGCTCAGATATACAGCTGGAATGAAACAAGGTGCTATGAGCACCACATTTGGAAAAAAACAGATCAGTATCAGAATCTGGGTAATTTTCACAGAATCAGAATGTCTGAGGTTGGAACGGACCTATGGAGGCCAGTTGGCTCAACCCCCCCTGCTCAAGAGGGACCACCTGGAGCCAGTTGCCCAGGACTTTGTCCAGACAGCTTTTGAATATCTCCAAGGATGAACACTTTTGAGTTTCTAGAAGTGCTCCACCCATTCCCCCTTGTATCTGTTATTGAAGGAGCAGGCTGTACACCAACATGCACAATGCATCACTAAAAACTCTCAGGTGGACTCAAGAGCTTTAGTGTGAGCCCCATCCCTCAGAGCATTATTTTGCAGTGGTGTACAATCAGCCAAAGTCACAGCTCTGCCTCTCTTCCCCAGCCTTTAAAAAGAAAGTGATTTTCTTCTGACTTAGCTCCATGAACTAGCTCCATGCCAAATCACAGAAACACCAGCATGGGTGAGAAGGAGGGATAGAAACAGTATGGCCAGGGGAGAGATGAGGAGTAGACAGGATTATTGTAGTTTGTGTTTGAGTATGACTTAACAGTCACAAACATATGACACAAGGTGGAGAACTGAAAAAAACTATGGAAAAAGATGAAGTACAGTTTATTCCCCTCATTGGTGAAAAACTGATTCCTCTCTCAGTCCACAGAGTGCCTCTGTCATCTAAGTAAGAAAAACATTAAGGTATCTTTACTGAATTTTAAAAATAGTCAATTGTAATTGCAGAGTAGGGTAGAACACAGTATAAGTAATAGTGGTAATCATATTGGTAGCTAGATCTTTCCTATTCAAACTTACTATCTTCTTTGGCTTAGGTATTTATTGTAAGAGGTTAAGAATTTTTTTCAAATATCATGGAAAAATCGAAGCTAAAGTATCTTTTCTCATTCTGTGTCATGCTTAGCTACAAGAGTCAAACTAAGTTACTGTAGTGACTTCTGAAGTAACAAATTATGTTACTAATGTAAGTAAGTAAATATTGTAAGAATATAAAAACTAATTAGTTTGAAGAGATTTTTGAATTTTGTATTTCAGCTTCTTTGGATTTTACCAGGAGAAATTTAGGTATCTCTTCCCTAATGTCATGTATATTCCAAATTTTTTTCCTGCCTGTTATTTCTTTACAGAAATATCATTATTCCAACCACATCACTTTTCAATGTAGAGCCCTACATGGGCAGTGATTTGTGAAGGATTACTTGCAAAGCTTACACTATAATTGCTTGATGTAAAAAAAAAAAAAAAAAAAAAGAAAATAAAGCTTACAGTAAGGTAATGTATACTGGTAATATCAAATTGATTCTACATGCAGAGTGTCAAGCCTGCTGTGTTTGCAAAAAAAAAAGATATTGTTTCAGTTTCTATATGTCAAAGAACAATAATCCATCTGCAAATAAGGATTTACTTTAAGCTGTGTCTTGTATATGAAGATTTCAGCAAAAAAACCTGATAACTAAAATTTGTAACTTCTATTGTTATTATTATGCTTAAGGGTAAAGAGGCCATTTTAAACCTATGAAACTAATGAGATTTTTTATTATGATTAGCATACCGATAGCACAATTGTGTTTGCACCCCCCTGTATTAACAGATACTTTATAAATCCTGAAGCTTAAACATCAAAGCTGTTGTTCACCGTGTGCCTGACCAAGGGGACTAGGTACCACCTTGTTCACATAAAGAAAACAGGTAGGATAACTAAACTAATCTCTTTAGCTGCATCACTGTAATCCTCTCAGATACAGTCTCACTGCAGTGAACTGAAACTGGCAGCACATCAGCTGTGCTCAGTTCCATGTTGTACTGCTCTAGCTGGAGAAAATGACATCACTTTATGCATCATTTATATATATATAGGGTGTGTTAGAAATGTAAAAGAGGAGTATGCAGTAAAGCTGGCACATGTAACTGGAAAGCATATGTGTAGAGGCAATCAGGTTTTTTCAAAAGTGAATGCCATAGGAGGAGTGCAAGATTTGGTCTTATCATCTGTCTATGCAGCACAGTTGAAACACTGATGTGCTGTTTTCTGCTCTTTGTCTTCTGTGATGTTTCACTGTCTTTAAGATTGGTGTAACTTCTGTCTGTCTCGTATTGCAATGCACTGAGCTTCACACACATTTTCTCCCTGTGGGACAATCAGCTTTTTTTTTTATTTTGGTCTTGCACTTTTTCTTCCCAGTATCCAGACATCATAAGTCTTAGGTAGATCTATTTTAAGCTTCCATAAACAAAATTAATATTTACCTCCTTCCTTGCTTGTGCCAAAGATGAGGAGCAGGGACTTTACAAGATTCAGGACTCACTCACTAGAAGGGCTAAAAGTGAAAACGAACAAGATAGGCTCTAAACTTTCTAAGTGACAGGTACAAGCCTGGCTTTCCTGAGACTCAGCATAAGCCAAAGAAGTAGAATAGTCATGCTCTAGTCTGCTGCTGTATATTTATGCCTAGTTCTGATCTCCTTTATAGAATCAGAGCTCTGTAATAACATCATTTTTGTATTTCCCGATGGCTTTGATAATTTTGCTGACCTGCTAGTCTTCTTAATCAGATCCTCAAAGGCCACCTCACTTTTAATTCATTGAGCATTAGATACGCACATGCAAGCTGGGCACACAAATAGATCTGAGGACTGAGTGAATGTTTTCTTTGTGGTGTGCCCTCCTCCTTTTTAGGTGATCCCTGACTTTCCTTACTTTCTCCATTGTGGTAAAGGTTTCAACCATGTGTTTTGCTCCACTATTTGCATATTTCAAACAGAAAGCCCTACAGTATTTTAGTGCAAGACTTATTCTGGGGAACTTCAAATTGATCATAAAACAGTTTTCCTATTGAATTCATTTAGATTTAGGTCAGGCCTAGATGCTTGGATGGGATATGTGTTTTAAGGATACAGAGTTATGAAAATTCCTGTATTCAAGTAATGAGAAAGTAGGGGATGATCCTTTCAGATTGTTACCTGCCTCCTATGAGTGAAGTGCAAGGCGCTGCGTGCTCTGCATGGTGCTGTCCTGGGTACCTGAAAATGCCATCTGGGCTAGGCAGTGTTTTTAGTTTCTGAATATATGTATAAGAAGGTACATCAAGGTAACACTCAGCTTCACTTGAAATGGTATCATTTGACATCAGTGCAGGTGTCCAAGGCAAGAGCTCCCAGTTTTTATCTGAAAGATTTAAGGATGGCAAATGTTTTGAAGGAAGGCCCTTCAATCCAGAGCTTAATCCCCCTTGTTGGTGTCACATAGCCTAAGCATGTAACAGTTTGCCTGTGAACTCTGGATTTCCTTAAAGGAGTGGCCCAGGCCTAAGTGTGCTGTCCAGGCATAGAAAGTCAGGGCAAAGGGAGGGAAGAATGGGTAGCAAGGGAAGAGAGGCAGGTAGGTAATACCTGTAATTCTTTACAGCCATAAGACCCTCTGAAATTTGGAATGAACTTTTAAACATTTTTAAAGCTGTTAATGTTGCAGACAGGCATTTGTTGCAGTGAAATGGAAGCAAACGAGCAAATCAAGTAACTCTTTTGCTTCTAAACATTCAGATCTTGCTTGGCAGGTCTGAACATTTGACAGCCTAAGGACTAAAGTTTCTCATTTGGAATCACATGATCCTTTTCCAAAGAATAGACTTGAGACTGAAAAAAAGAAGAAAAAAAGAAAAAAAAAAAGCAGAAAATAAAATGAGAAAGAAGAAAGCAAAATAAACCTCAAATAGCTATCTTTCTTTTTTCTATTATGTCTCTCTCTCTCTCCTTCTCTCTTTCTACTTTCTTGCTCCACCACTTGACTATATCATACTGTGTTGCTGGTTGCTGAGGTGCTGCTTCACCTTCTGCAATGTTGCTTGATCTTTGATTTCCTGTGAAGCACAATGAATCTTACATTAGAGTGTGCAGAGTCAGGTGGTGCACCATCTGTTCCCAAGCTCTGAAAACACTGAGTAACAGAGAGCAACAGAAAGCAACAGCTACACCAGTTTCATCAGAATATTCATATTCACACGGTAACAAAAAACCAGATGACTCTACTTTCAAGCAGAAAAAAGCATTTAGTTTTCCAAGTCACCTATTAAATCTATCAGGTTAGGCTGGTTTTCTTTCATTTTCTTAAAATATGCTTAATACTCATTGATATGGCTCAGTAATAAAATATGTTAACCAATTCATACTGCTTAAGTGATTTGATGTTATGGAGACCATGTGACATGGACTGCAAGTGGTGTTAATTCAACTGTATTTAAGAACATCTGTGCATGCAGAGACCAAACCACTGCTGGAAAACTATGGTAGTAACATAGTGAAGAGCAGGTAATGCAGAAAACTGGTAATTCCCTAGCCACCAACATATGATAATACTTTTTTTCTTTTAGTGTGCACTAACATTCTATTGAGAAACGTTATGTATACCTGACTTAGTCCTAGAAATCTCTGTGCTACCCTACTAAATATTGATTATGAATCATAGGTTACAACTATTTTAATTATGTTTTCTTAAGTGCATTTTAATAAGACAAAAGAGAAATACCTTGAGTGCCTTAGAACTTGCTTATTGCTTGAGAGTAAATCAGCTATAGTCAAAGTTGCTAAGACAATGCTTCTAATTCTTTAATGTTCCTCTCCGTATTAATGCTAGAACAGCTTAATTCAGATTTACAGGAGCCCAAAATTGCTTTAACTACTTTGCTAAACATTGTGCTTATTATAGAAGAAACTAGAAGAAAGATTTATCACATTTTTAGAAACAATTTAAAAAGCTTCATTGATCTTCCTGCACTTTAACTTTCCAACACTCTTGTTTCGAAGCTCTGTATTACAAGAAGAATATAAATGTTCAAAAATAAAATTGCTTCAGCCAAAAAATGAGGAAGTCAGAGAAGAAAGAAACACTGTTTTGTTTAGCACTGCTATATCAGTACCCTCTCTAATGCCTTCCATCCCTCAATACACAGCACTGAAAATAAATTGTATCTCATGGCTAGGGTTGCCTATTCCCATTTGTGCTCATGATTTGTTGAATGATCTTGAGAATTTGCTATGTGCTATAGTTCATCCAGACATGAGTAGAGACAATGATGATTGTATATACAATGATTTTGTATATGCAGGATCTTTGACTAAGAAATGTTCACATATTTTACAACCACCCAATTACCTTACTTCATCATTTCCTTGAGGGATTACATATGTCTAGCTGGCAACCACATATAATGTTGTATAATCATAAAATGCAAAATGTATACTAATATTTTTATTATTTTACATATGTGCATGTGTGTATGCCCTATATGGATTATATATAATGTGTGTAAATGTAGCTATACAGATAGACAAATATACAACCCCTCATGATATGCAGTAAGGTTGCTGCATGGTTGTAAAACATTTGAAGATATCTGCATCAAAGATATTGTACTAACACAAAGTGAAAGAAAACCCTCCTACCTTAAAAAAATGCTGAGCCCCTCACTGTTGCAAACAGGGAAATGGGGGAAAAAAAGTCAGATAACTTAAAAAGCTGACACAAACATATTCTGTGGCTTGGCAAATGTTGGTAGCAAAATTGATTTTGCATTGTCTGAGTTTGGAATGGCTGATATTGAGATCAAGCTGCTAGTCTGAAGAGGAGCTAAGACTTTTGGCAGATAGGAATAAACACAGCATATGCAAGTAAAATGTGGGGCAAAAAAAACTCCCCAAACCAGTTAAATTAGAGATGACTTCTCATTTTCAGCCTGGGCAGTGCTCAGTGCCCAGCTGGCTCAGCCCTATGCTTCATGGCTAATCGGGATGTTCAATTAAAATATTTCTCATTGCTTAACGTGCAAGTATATCCTAGATCAATGAGGCTTAGAAGTCCTATGATCAGATGTCTTTTTAACCTTTATAACTGAGCTGTAAGAAACACCTTCTCCTCATTCTTCTTGGAGCCTTCAGGAACATGTGTCAGTTTATTCCTTGCCTGTTAATTGTTCATTTGAATGTAAGAGAGTCTGACCCTGTGTGTGCTGACCTAAACAGCAATATTTCCATTGAGCTCAATGAATTTGCCTGCACTGTTGCTGCCTGGGGGTTAGTCATCTCTGAACCAATATAAACACATGGGTGTCGTATAAGCTAGAAACAAGCAAACAGGCAGACAGAGATAAGCTGTTAGCGAGATAGCAGATTCACTGGTTCTATAGCCTGTGCAGAAATGTTTTTGAATATAAAGCACTGTGTAGACACAACTGAGTTACCTCTAAAGAAGGAATTAGGATCAGTCCAGCTGCAACATTGAAATGGTTTTCCAGCATTGGAACAGGCTGCCCAGGGAAGTGGCTGAGTCACCAGCCCTGGAGCTATTTCAAAGATGTGTAGATGTGGCACTTGAGGATGTGGGTTAGTGGTGGACTTGGCAGTGCTGGGTTAGTAGGCTTGATGACCTTAGAGGTCTTTTCCAACCTAAATGATTCTGTGATTCTACCTGCGAGTTACATCCTGGCTAATTTATTTTGCTCTGAAAAGTGAATGTGGGATGTCTACGTAATTTGGCTCTCCTAGAGCTATAGCATAACTTTGAAAGATTTAATCCTTCAGAAGCAAGGGAAAACAGCCTCTGGTCTAAAAACAGGCTACTGAGGCAGAGGTCGGTCCATTAATTTGTCCATGCTTCCATTGGAGGTCTGTGTCAGAACTAGAAATCAGAGGCAAATATTGCTGTATCAAGATGCTTGGAGCTTTATTCCTGTTGTCATGTAATGCCAGCTTCCTGGCAAAGGATCCTTGTTGTGGGTTAAGAAATGGACACCAACACTACCCCCCAAGCTCCCCAGTCATGTATTTGGGCATGTAAGTTCACCATACAGCATCCGTCCCATTCATCTGGACCAGGTTCTGGACTGATCCTCCTTGTACTCTTTTTAGATATGAGATGGATTTCCTGAACAACATGGTGATGACTAGAAGAGGTAAAGTTTTCAAGAGCTAGTCTCACAATCAATCTAAGGTTAACTGACCTGATTATTACATTTTTCTCTCTAAGTGAGAGTAGAAGGTGTGTGTGAAACTGAACAGGAATCTGTAAGTTCAAAAGGTAGTCCTGAGGCTAGAAAAGAGTTTATTCTTAAGTTCCTTCAAGGTTCTGTGAGATCTCAGCTTCTGTTCAGGAACCCCTGGGGTTGTACCATGTCAGCAATTGCTATGGACTGATCTGAAGTCTGGTGCAGAAGCATCTGGGGTGGGACTATGTGCAAAGACCATCCAGTTGCCAGGGTAATGGCACTGAAGGCAGAAGTGAGTACATTCTCTAGGAAGAACATGGAGAGAATAGGGAGGGGTAGCTAGGGTGGTGTGAGATTGGACTTGATGTATATATCTCTTTGGATTTAAAATTTTAACCATATAATCCTTTTCTCTGTTGATTTTTAAAATTTCATTATGTACTGCAATAGAAGCTTAAATTGAAATTAATGCTGACCCATTGACTTGAATAGGTGATGGCTCTAAATTTCAGGGAGCTGAATTTGCCTATGTTCACATTTCCTTCAATTACAATGACAGCACTTTTAATTTAGACTAATATTATCTGGTATATATTTACCTTTCTGCTGCCAACTTGAATCTCCGTGGAGAACCTGAAAGATTGTGACATAATTAGTAGAGACAATTTCCAAAATGCCAGAAGTGAGTAAAGTTGCAGGCAATCCCCTCTTGAATTTACCTGCCAATATTTTTTCTAAAATGTGTTATGATTCTCATTTGTTTAATATTTATGAAAAACTACAAAGTACTTTCCAGTAGCTATGTTCTGCATTATTCACATTTTTACTATTATACCTGTTTATGACTCCATTAATTAATTATCATTAATAATATAAATAATGTTTACATTTATTAATTCTTAAGTATATTAATGAATTAAAGGCAATTTATTAAAGAAAGTGGAAGTGAAATATTTTGAAGCCCAACTGCCCCTTAGATTTACTGTAAAAACTTGCAATGATAGTTGCAACCTGAAATTATCCCACAGAAGAAAACTGTCACGTAACAGATTTCAGAGGGTTGCCTGACACAAAGTGCTAGCAATCTCTATCATCATAGACCAGGCTCTAAGCCCCAGCTGAGCTTTCACCAGACTGGACATGTTCTGTCTGAAATGTCAAAATGTTACTGAATCACAGGTAAATGGATATTTTTTTTTTATTCAACCTACGGCAAGGATCAATCCTGCTCAATAAGAGATTTCTGAATGCAGCAATTAATTTTAGGATCTATGCACTAATAACTACTTTAATACAAACAGGCTGACAACTGGCTTCTCACCAACAAGAACAGTAGAAACGATTTTACTCCTTTTGGCCACATTGACTCAAGAGTCCAATATCACCCTCATATTTTGGAAGGTAAAATCACATCAATTGTTCATTTTACTATAAATTACCTCTTAAAAATTTTAACCTAATTTTGCACCACATATGCTTAAGGAGAGCAGTGCATCTAGATTCAAGCTCAGTTGTGAATATGTATCAAAGGTTTTATACACAGTTGACAAAAAACCCTATTTGTCAAGATGTATTTCCTTTATCCAAAGCTAATAACTAGTTTAATTTGCATCAGCTGCCAACAGTATGTTCGAAGATGACACTGAGATTTTGCCTTTTTTGACTGAAATGAGGCAGGTGAAAGAAAAGAGGAAAAATACCCCAACAGCTGATTTTAGAAAAATTCTAATTGGATGGTGTTCATTTTGCTGAAGAAAATTCTTGCTCCATTTTAACACAGTTGATCTTCTTTTTTTGACATGCCATATCATCTTCTGAGAAGACAGAGCATGTCTTGAAATTGTTATACTGCTTTGTTGGGTGTTGACTTAGAGCAGCAACGTGCAATATGTTGTCAATGCCTAATAACTCCTCAGTTATGTCTATTCTTATGCCTGCACACATGGGTGGTAGATTATCCACCAGCAAGAAGTCTCCTGTATGAGGTAACATGTTTTGACACTTCAAGTGCCTATAGATGAGTTGCACTACCTGAACCTTGCCTGATAATATTTAGTGTTAATTTCATTTGAATAGTAAATGTGGTTCCCCCCCCCCACCCCCAAGATTAAAATAGACAGATGTCTTTTGGCCCTTGTATAAGTTTGTTAGTGATGTTTGACAAATAACTCATTTTCACTGTACTTGTTGGATTTATTTCAAAGATTCAGGAATGTGAATGAGCACTTGTGCTGGATTTGAAAGACAAGGACATAATTATTTTTTCATCATATGATAAAAATTACAAAAATGTTTTAGATCAGGGTAAATCTGATAATTATGTAACATAAATATTTTCTTGAACATGAGTGTAATTTGGAGTTCAAAGAGAGGAGTGTAGACTCTGTTCCTCTATTCCTACCAGCAGCTGAACTGTATATAATGTAGAGAAATGACAGATCCTTTACAATTAGGACAGATGGAATAGCAAAAGGAAAAATATCTAACAAACTCTTCAGCTTGACAGTGGTTCTGTGAGTTTGCCCACTGGTTTTCAGGAATACTGACATTACTCAGGTTTCCTTATAAGTGGGAGGTCCCAAGAGTCCTATATATTTCTGTTTATATCTACATATAAACCAGACATAATGTAGGACTTAACAGCACATTTTCCTAGATTTTATGTGGCCACTAAAACAAGTTCTTTGGAAGTTAAACTGCTTACTGAGCTCTTGACATCTTGGTACATGATGACCACCAGCACCAAAAGAAAACACCCTTCCTCTCAAACACAGGTAAAATAATACCATTTTTCTACTCATCCTCCTGTGGCATGCCATACCTTACGCATCTGCAAGAAAGTACATTTTTATGTGAAAAGCTATGCACAGGTTACAACAGATGTTAGGATGGAAGCCTCCTAAGAAATTTGCATCATGGGGTACAAACCTACCAAGTATTACAGATAGGCAGTGCATAGCAAAAGTTAATAGTGTCTGAAAAAACAGTGTTGGATTTTTCAGTAGAAATGTATTATTACAGGTCAATACTCCCTAAATTCATAAGCTTTTAACGTCTCCACTTGTGCTGCTTTACTCTGCCCAATGATCTATCTTTTGTTCTTTGTAGACTGTCTTTAATTGGAAAATTGTTTAATAAATCCTCACATTTTATCTCATCAAAGACAGACATAGCGTGTGTAAATATTCATTACCACTTAATGTTTAAAACCACTTTGATAAATTAACTTCATAACCTTTAGAGAACAGGATGAGACAGGAAGCCTGGATGTAACTGAGACGGTGCATAAAAAAATGGAATAAAAAAAATAACACAGTCATTTGCAAATGTGTTTAGAAAGATTTTGATTGTGTCTGTTAGTCAAAAGGAGATTCACATGAGCTCTCTTAGAGTAAAAAATGAATTATCTTCTTAAGCTGCCAATCTCACTCTTCTATCTGTAGATGTAGCTTCAGCCACTGGCTTAATAAAAGTTTAAGGTTGCTGTGAATCGAAATCTTGTGGATACTTAATAACTACAAACAATGTAACACTGTAGGATGCCTTAGTCCAAATTTTACAACAGTCTGGTCTCATGTAAAATGCTGTTACAACAATTTTTTAAACTTCTTTCTTCAGTCCTTTAAAGGATCAAATTTGTCCTTTTTCTGTATCTTTTCCCACATTTGTTATGTAGCAGCTGAACTGCTTGTCTTCACCACTAGGTTTCTCCAGACCCTGTCTCCATCCTCAATATTCCCCCTATTCACACCTTAGTCTTCACTATTCACTTCTCATATCTTCAGTCACCTCCGAACTTTCTCTCCTCCTGCTCTTCATCCTGGGGAAAAGCTTCCTGTTACTGCATACACAGCTGCTTTGTAATCCCTTTTTTATTCCCTGCTTAAAACTCTCTTCTTTGGGGCCATAAATTTTAGTGAACAGCTGACAGCAATCATGATGTGAATGTGCTTTGACCCCTATCAATCTTAGTGACCAATATCCTCTATTTTCCCTTGTACTCTCCCTTATGTCTGTGTCTGTTGCCTCTTATCATGCTTCAGGTACGTCTCCATAATATTTATGTACCTAGCTGCAGAATAGAGAAAAAATATCTGAAATATCTTTAAATGAAATGATTTTATCATGAGCAGTAGTCTCCTGTACAGTATAGAGATATCCTTAAATTGTAATCTTGCTGAAGCAGAGCCTGCTTCTTTGGCAGCAGTAGCATAATTTCAGCTTGTAGATAGGTCTCCTAAGTACCAAGGCAATGTAAATAATTACTAATAATGCCAACACAAAAACATCCTGTAACCAGACAAGCTGATTAGCAGCTGAAGCGAAAGTAGAGGTCCTGTCTGCATGAAGGGTTGAGAAACAAGCAAATAAAATATCCTGTATCATTTTGTACCAGCCCTCTTCAAGGTTTGCTTGTGCTAACGCTTAACAGCATATGCACATCATGCAATTTCTTCTACTTTAATTAGAGATCTGTGAGGAGTGAATTCTCTAGAGATAAAACTTCTGCTTATCCTATCCACTAATTATCTTCTTTTTCTTTGAAAAAATATTTGATATTAGAATCTACTGTTCTTGAGTAGGAAAAAATTTACTCTGACCTTTGATGTGACATAATGCATAGTGAATGAATATAGAGAATATGATGAAATGTTGTTAGAGCCACCTTTGGAGGAGTTAATATACAGCACATAAAAAGAATTATATGAGGAATCTTGAGAGATTGCTACCTTTTCTGCTAGCTTTTTTTTTTTTGAGTAGTACTATCAATTTAATTGCAAAACACTAGATCCTGTTATTCTGTTTATTGCTGAAAAAATTGCCAACTGTTTTACAATAGAGTAGGGCATTGTGCTTCCCTTTTATTTCAACATTGTACAAGAAATATTCCAGGTGCTGCTGTATCTTAAAAGAACTCTTACATAAGTTCAGAAGCCTGAAGGGCAAAAATAATTTTGGCAAAAGTGAAAAGAATGGTCAATATTAGAAAGGAGATGGTACTGGCACAGTGACAGTGATTAACAGCAGTTAGGTGCTACTGTTCAGATGGTATCTGTCAGTTTTGGAGATGTTAATATTTCCGCATTTTTCTCTGCAATGCTACTGGGTGAATCAAGTTTGACTGTTGCTATAGAAAATATATTTACAGGCATTCTTACTGGAGTAGGACAGTTGGACAGCGACGTTGTAGTATAAATTCTCCTTTTAGGAGGAAGGCAAAATAAGCTGGCAGTGCAAATCATGGCCAGTCACCACTTGCTAGTTGCAGTCAGGCCTCGCTCTTCAGTGCTGGCCCCAGAAGCTGCGATAGCTTTGCCGCCAGCCACGCAAAGCTATCTCCTGCTCAGGGGAGCAGGAGAAGGAGACATGTCTTGGGCTTGGTGGCTGGAGCAGCTCCTGGAGATGCTAATTTGATGCCCCCTCAGGCTGAAGCAAGCACAGTCGCCCTTCACTCTCCTCAGGGAGTGCCTCTAACCGCCAAGCTATTACATGTGGCTCCTCCTTTGGATTTATTTTTGAAATAAAACAATGAGTTCTGCACAAAGAGCAATTGGTAAAGCTTCCTTCAGGAGAGTATTTGGGACTGAGGGTCCCAAGTGGAAAAGGAGTATCTGTCTGCCCACAGCTCAGATCAGAGAATCAAAATTCCAGAGGAAAGAGAAGGGATTGAAAACATGATTGGTATTTCCTATTAGCCAGACATAGGAGATTCCCAGCTCCTTAGGAAGCTCCCCTTCACTGTATGATTTTGCTAGGATATGTTTTAGTGGTGCCTAATTTGTCATGTAAATGGCTCTGAGAGGTTAGATATCTAGCTCAGTTCTTGGGGTTCCAACTGAAGGGTTAGAGGTGCCTGGCATGAGCAATAGTGGGAATAGTTGCAAGAGGCTCATGCCCTGGGTCATAGTCTCCATCTTTGATTTATTAATTACCTTGGGTCTGATAAATTATGACTCTTCAAAGGGCTCGGGAAGAGGACATTAAGACACAGGGAAATTTTAGCTTTATTATTAGACAGTGTCAGGTTGCTCTCACCCTGGTGACTGAACTCTTTATATGACAGTCACTGACTTCATAAATTTTTTACCTCTCCTTAATGCACAGCACTTTTGTAAACCAGGAAGCAGACCACAACTGTAATTTCATATGTAAGAAATCTCCAGCCAGAGACCTTGCACCAGTTTTAGGTCAGTTTGACTTCCTGGACTTCTGAAGTGTTACTCCTAATAAACACTGATCAGATGAGGTCTAAACCAGGCCCACAATACTACAGATTGTTCAGTGTACTACCCTCACCTCTTTGTATTCCAGTCTTTATAATAATGTCAATGTATTTATAAGGAAGACAGAAAAAATAATGTAAAAGTGTTGGATAATGAATGTTTTCCTTTAGATAAAGTATATACATATAAAACAAAACAGACTTGGTCACTTGAATAAATTCCACAATTCTTTCACAGAAGTAGGAGGATTTACTACAAAATCCCAGTGGATTTTCATTCCTCACTCTTTCCATATAAATGATCTTGCCCTTGGAATTTAGATTTGCTTTTGCCTGCACTGGAAACCAGGCAGGTTTTTGGAAGCTCCCAGAAGCCAGACAGTTTTCAGGGATCCTAGTAGGCGTCATTGGCACATACAGAAATCCTAGCTCCCAATGAATAGGGAGAGTTAATGACATTTGTATAGACAAGACCACTTTGTCTGATAAAACATAGACACCAAAATTCCAAAGAGGGAGTCAGAGAGTCTACTTTCCATCACTGCCTAACTCTGATGGCCAGAATGAAAACAGATAAGTGGGACAGCAAATCTTTAGCTTATTGATTAAGGACGCTGGCATGGTGTGTGTGAGATCTGGATTTTGATCTGTGTTCAATGGACTATTTAGGCCTTGTTACATTCAATGGTCTGGGTGAATGACAAACAAACAGAAAAACGAGACCAGACTGTGAGAAACGGCCCTTGACTTCTGCTCAGATAGGCACCATCAGAGACAACCAAGGACCACCACTGCCCTGCAGAGCCAGACTGCAGGTAGGGAAAGGCTGACTGCCTCCAGCAAAGCAGCACAGCTGCTAGGGTGTCTTCTGTCCTGCATGGAGTCTTGCTTCTGGAGATGAAGAACCTCTCAAAGACTGCTGAGGGAGCTGAAACACAATTTCACTGACTTATAGGCATGACTGTTAGGAAAAAGATAGGCTGTGCTACAGCAAAGGAACAGACTTTTCAGTAATGTTGTGTTAGCCAGATAGGCAATTCTGAGGGCTGCTGTAACTCAGCTTGTCATGGTCACTTTTCTTGAAAGCTTCAGAAATAAAACTTTGAGCCATAGCCTTGCACCTAGGTCTTGGTTTCCTACTGAGTTTGCATAGTGCCCTGCCTTCTAAACCAGGCACCTTGTAAACCAAACCTTGTAAAAACATCTGCCTTTCTTCAGAAATGACACAGGGAGCAGGGCATCATAGAATCATCGAATGGTTTGGGTTGGAAGGAACCTTAAAGATCCTCTAGTTCCAACCCCACTACCATGGGTAGGGACACCTTCCACTGGACCAAGTTTCTTAGAGGCCCATCCAACCTGGCCTTGAACATTTCCAGGAATGGGATGTCAACAACTTCTCTGGACAACCTATTCTGGTGCCTCACTACCCTCACAAGAAAGATTTTCTTCCTAATATCCAATCTTAATCTACTCTCTTTCAGCGCAGAGCATGCATGTGTGCTCTGGCTTACTCTCCTGGGATGAGTGGAACATCTTCTTAGCCAGTGAGATGCCTACATTTTTTTTATCATTGTGGTTTTGAGTACCACTTGTTCAGCCCGAGAGTACCTCCACATTTCAGATGTCGTCTAGAAAACTAAGCTCTGGAAAAACATTTTGTTATGCTGCTGGAAGAGGTGTAGCCCGAGATAGGTTTAGGTGAACTTGTCTTCTCTAGTTTATCTGCTGTTTGAGCCAGATTGCCTTAAACTGCATAAGGATATCTCTATATCTGTCAGATGTGTTTGCCGCACAATGTGCTTAATTGTGGAATCCTCCACAGATTTAACTAGGTCATATAGGGCAGATAGGATGAATCATGAATGACTATTTTTGTAATAACATTTCTGATCAAAAAATTCAAATTTCACATTACCTTTTTTTGATGCTACTCTTTATAAAAAACACTTTGAAAGAGAAATAGAACTTTCAGAAGCAGAAAAATGTAAGAAAAGCGTGACAGAGAAAAAATGCTGATTCTTTGATATACTTGATTATAAATCCTGTAATTTAGAAAATTAACTCTACTACAGCCAAAACCAGCACAGGCATCATGTCAGTTATCACGTTACTGGCAGCAATCATGGGGAAAACATCTAAATCTCTTTTTTTTCTTTCTCTCAGACACCGTCATTCACAGGTGCCTGTTCATGCATAATGTGATAGCCCTGGGGTGTATCTGCAGAACTTAGTATGACAATGTCATGTGCTTAACTGAAGGTTGTATGATATTACCTTTAATGAGAAAAAAAAAAGGAAATTAGCCAGGGACACAAATATATTAATTAACTTAATAATTTACTAATGAAGTTGGCTATGTTTTCTGATAATGCATTCTACTACTCTGTCACTGCCCTAGCTCTTTTAAATCTTTGGAAGACTGCCATGCAGGAAGGATGTCCAGTTCTGGGGAAGGATGAAGGGTAGATAATTCTCACAGAAAACTAAGCATGTTGACCCTTATGCTGCTTAACATGGGAAGCTGATTTATGTGTTTCTTAAGCAGATGTGCAAGAGATATAACTCAGTTTAATAAATGAAGTAGTAATAACAGCTTTGTCTGTGAAAACAAAGAAAACCCCTTTACCATTGCTAAAATTTCGAGTTTTATACTCTCAGCTTAAAAATGGTTTTATTATCTTTCTTTTGGTCACCAATGACAGCAGAAAAGGCCTCATTCATTCAATCCAGAGGTTCTTTGCAAAACAGTAAAATAAAACCATGAGCAGAAAACTGATGCAAGGATGAATCTGTCTTTCTAGTTATGGAGAGTGTACAATGGTCATGGTCATCTTTGAGAATCGTCCTTCCTAACTCAGAAGCTTCAGGTTCCTTGTTGTTATTCTGTAAAATAAGTTCTGTTGCACAATGGCCTTCTAGGTGTGAGGTCTGCCTTTCTAATAGTTTTCAAAGTGTTTTACTAAAGGGTATTTAATATATTACTATTACTCTTTTCACTTCAGCAAGATGTTTTCCTCCGCAATCTTGTTGAGGGCACTAAAGAGAGACTGTCAGAACTTCTCTCAGTTTTCCAGGCTCTGCCCTAATTTATAACAGGAGGTCCAGCCATATGAATTTGTCTTCCTCTATTTTTCTTTCTCAAGACATAGGAGGGCACAGAGAGGTGTGTTACTTTCTGTCCCAAGAAGACAAGTTAGGACTAGTTATCTCTTGCTCTATTGGTTTATTGTAAGTAAAAAACCAATTATTTGCAAGGGTCTGGGAAGATATTAAAAAAAAAGAGAAGAAAACAACTCAACCTGTGTATTGAACTAGTGCAGATACTTTTAAAAATTTAATTGAAATGATAATTTTATTTATTTAAAAATTAATTAAGATTCAGTCATCTTTTGAAAGACTAAGAACAAATCATTGATATGATACAATGTAGTGGTACTTCTAACTCTACTTTTACTTTTTATTTTTAAATTATGAAACAATTACTGCACGGTTAGCGCTACTTAAATTATAAGGGCCAGATGGAGCTCTTCACTTGTGTAAAATCTGAAATACAAAGACTTAAGCAAATGACATAGTAAAAGCTTTTTAGTTTCCATTCTGTTAATCTGCCTATTGCATAATTAAGACACAAAAAGAATTCTCTTCTCAGCTTCTCAAGGAAAAGACTTGGTGTTTTGGTGTTGCAGTATGGTTTGAATTATTTGTTAGCTTTTTTAGTTAGTGATTTTGTTAGTTTTACAAGTCCATTTAGCATGGGTTAGCATTCTAATTATTATATGGTGATATACAATATATTACTATTTTACAGTATCAAATTACATCACTATATATGATTGTAAATTATATGTACATTTATATATGCAATATTATTATAAACAATAGTTGTAGTTGGAATGTTATTTTTTTTTTTATGTAATTGTTTCTTGGGATTTTTAATATAATTATTTCCCTGTCATTGAATGTAGGCATAATGTACTCAGAAACTTCTTCTCCTTCCCTGTGAATCCCTATGAAGCTTTTATTAATCAAGTTGTTAGATCACAGAGATGAAAAAGTGTAGTTGTTAATGGTGATTAGCTTCTATGCTTTCTTCCTTTCCTTCTTATGAGAAATATGGGAGGCCACTTAGGAGCTATGTTCCTATTGCTCTAACCAGACACAGTAGGATCAATAGCAGGTGAAGGCAGCCAGATGGATATGAGCCAGCAGTGTGTCCAGGTAGCCAAGAAGACCAGTGGCATCTCAGCCTGCATCAAAAATAGTGTGGCCAGCAGGACCAGGACAGGAATTGTGCCTCTCTACTCAGCACTGGTGAGGCTGCATCTCAAGTTCCGTGACCAGTTTTGGGTCTCTCACTTCAGAAAGGCCAGCTAGTGTGTCCAGAGAAGGGCAATGGAGCTGGTGAAGGGTCTAGAAAACCTCTCCTGTGAGGAGTGGCTGTGGGAGATGGGGTTGTTTAGTCTGGAGAAAATGAGGCTTGGCAGGGAGCTTGTTCTCTACAACTCTGTGAAAGGAGGCTGTAGCCAGGTGGGGGTCGGTGTCTTCTGCCATGTCTCAAGTGAAAGGATGAGAGGAAATGTTGCACCAGGGGAAGTACAGATTAGATTTTAGAAAAAAAGTTCTCTGAAAGAGTGGTTAGACAGTGGAACAAGTTGCCCAGGGAAGTACTGGTGTCACTGTGTCTAGGAGACTTCAAGTGTCTGGATGGGGCACTTGGAGATATTGTTTAGGGGTGATTATAGTGGTGCTGGGTTGAAGGTTAGACTAGGTGACCTTTAAGATCTCTTCCAAACCTTGATGATTCTGTGATTCTGAGCCCTATCTAGCTACTGTTGGTAACTTGAAGATATAGGGGAAATTTTCATAATTAAAATGAGAACCACTTAGGTAATCTACTGAACCCTCATGGGTAGCTTTGAAAATTGTGCCATCAATGTTTGGTAGTTTTTTGATGATACAAGGACAACTGATTTACCTATGTAAGATGTAATTGGCGTACTGTTATAAAACCTGATGATTGTTGTCTTTAATCCAGAATATACTTCTTCCCAATCTAAAATATTTCGATAATTTTCATTAACAAAGCTTCCTCCAGATTCAGGGAGTTTGGATATTGGAAGCGGACTTAAGTCCTTTTGCATTTATTTGATTTCAGCTGATAATGTTAATGATTATTTTTAATGATTCAAATAATTTCATGTGAGGTAAAATCTGAAATATAACTCTGGCTCATCCATGTAAATTGCTCACTTATTCATTATAGTCAGTCTCTCTTTTCCTCAAGAATGACTAGTAGGGTAGTGAAAAAGTTTCATAATTATTCTTCCTGATGGCATCATAAAGCTAATTTAAAAATATCATACAAGTGATTATACATTAGGTAAAAAATAGGTGGTTTTGTTCACTGTCCAGAAAAAAAACCCTATTCAAGATGTCTACTTAAAATTGATGACAACAGGAGTATCTATTCAGTTTGGACTAAACTGTCTACATTTCCAATAAGAGTGACATTTGGAAGCACAAACAGAATATTCAGTGACATAAGGAAGAAATTTGATGAATTGCAGTGCATCTTGTGATATAGTTCCAAATGCAAAAGGCCAAAGAACATCAATAAGTCTGACTGGTCGTCATCTCTCTAGAGAACCAGATGTTCCTGGCTTGCTCTTAGTATATGCCCTTTGCTAGAGGAGCCATTGACAGACAATGGCAATTTTATTTCCTACCACATTTTACACTAAAAGGCGTGACAAGACAATTCAGTCTAAATGCCTGAGCCTTCATACTACTTGGGAAGAATTTTTAGAGTTTTGGAAGAAGATAGTGAAGAAAGCATGCCTACTGTTGTCAGTAACTTTCTAAATGTGATGGAAAAAAGGAGCTTGAACGAGTCCATTCTGTTATGTCAGCAAGGTGCTTTTTTTCATTACTGAATCAAAATTAGACTCCATTGGTTCCAGGATGGGAAGGCCCTTCAAGGGCTCCATATGCAAATTTCATGCCAAATACAGTAGTGCTCTTAGGGATCTATTGAGCTCAAATTATATACTGGCTTCTATGGATCTGGCTTTTGTACCTAGATGAGCCATTCAGCAGGGGTACCAAATAGGGCAAAAATACATCTTTGTTGAAACAAGAAGGTGTCTCCCTGGCTGGGCTATCTGTGTGCATGTATGCATACATGCATTCTGCCTTCTATCAGTGATCCAGCAACCAGAGAACTGCAGCAGAAATGCTGCTCCCAAGTAGCTATAGAGAACATGACTTAATTTAAAAAAAATGAATCTTCTCCTTCATCTAGCTTAATAATGGTATATTCCTTTAAACATTGGCTCAGAAGCTCAGCACAGACACTCTCATTCCCACATGCTTGGATCAGAGGCTGACCTATTGTACTCAAACGTGATGCACATACTGATTCTCAGCATGCCAACACTCATGACCATCTGCTAGGATGGCGCTGTGCCCACCACAAAGGTGGGACGCCATTCTCAGGAGGCCTAGGTGCCAATTGCCTATAGATTGAAAAGGATAATTTAGACAATTCAAAAAGTGTAACTTTCTTTGTGGGTGTTCTTCCTGATGCCACAAAATAGCTCAAATATTTTTTGCCTGCGTCAGGCAAAATTTTGCTAATTCTGCCTGGTAGCATGTATCACCAGAAATATGGTCTTTGAAATGATTCACAGACAAAATTCCAGACAGAAAAATAATCTTGAAAATGTTGCTAGGCAGAGTCGCAAACCATGAGATAGAAACTCTTCTAAAGTTGTGCTGAAAGCACAGAAGCTAAGCAACAAGCATCTGGAGGAGTGGGGGGGACCTGACACACCCACTGCTGGGGCATGGAGCTTCATACAGCTGTGTCTCTCCCTTCTCAGTGCTCCTTGCTTTATTTTGGAAAATGCAGTTTCTTTCAAATCAAAGTGGTTGCACACAAAGCTCAATATGCAATCAGTCAGATTTTCAAAAAGATTCTGTGTGTACCAAAACAAATGTCATATTCCTCTCCAGAGGAAATGAAAAAGAACAGGGATGGGGGAGGAATAAGATTCTCAGATCCTTTAAGCTTGTTTCACCTTTTTCTTTTGGCTTAGTCTGCTTTTAAGGGTAGAGAATATCAGTTTACTAAAATTTTTGGACATTGAAAGTCCTCTGAATCTTTCTAGAAGCAAATACCATGCTCTGATACTGATGTCTGGATAAATCTGTATCAGAAGTGCCCTTCTGTGGAAAACACATGGGTGATGGTAGTGGAAAATTATACAGGTTAAGGCCCTGCTGGAGGCATCACAACTGAACATGTTAAGGGTCACCGCAGAAGAAAAATTAGGCAAGTCAGCACTAGTAAAAGTGTGGGGAGGAAGAGTTAGATGCATCTTGTTGCTGAGCTTGATCTATTTAACAAATCCACCATTCTTCAAGTCACCATCCAGATCATTGCCTTATCCGTTTCAGTGTTATTGGATTCAAGTCCCCAAAGCATGTCAGGTGTATTTGGCTACTCAGTCAGTCACTTCTGAGAAAAGAGTGACATCCCACAGATGGCCAGTGATTTTGAAAGGGTATTCCACTCCTTTGCAATGACTTTTTGTCAAATGTGTATGCTATATTTCTCTTTATGAAAGCAAGAATTGTTTTGATTCTTCATGGCTGAGCATTTTAAGTCAGGATTTAGTTTGCACATAGACACATACCTGTCTGTACATATTTATTTTACAGTAAGCAATGAAAGAAAAAATAGAGCTGGTTTCTATGATATGGCTTTTAGTATAAATGCTAAAAAAGTTTGGGCTACATAGTAACAGAACAACATCCTCAAAACTTCATTACCTTAAACCTTCACTCAAACCTATGCCAGGACATGAAAGCAGAACCCAAAATGGCTAGTCTGTTAAGCCATACTGGTTACAACCTCAGTAAAAATGCTGAGGGATCCTTTATTTCCATATAGAAGTCTTTCACTCATTGTGTACAAAAAGAGAACATGTCTCACACATCTACACTAGCAGGGAAAAATTATTAAAATATTTTGTATCTTGCTGGGAACTTAAATCTGTCCAGAAATCAGTTTCTGGAACAAGTGTAGATTTTGTTTCACTCTGTGATGTATGCTTTCCATTTTCTGACTTTGAAAATTATTAGATGCTTGTGGAATGATCCAATGTGGTTGCCATGATCAGACATTAGCACACTGTTGAGTTTGATACAGAGTTAACAGGATGAAGTGACTTGTGTTTTAAAAAGGTCGTACTAATATCCCCTTCTGGCCAGCAAATTTTATGAATCTGATTTTCTCAGAAAGATTTTTGTCTCCTCAGAACATTATAAAATAGAATAATTGAAAACAGAAACAAGATTGAAAATAAACTTCTTACATCTCATTTCTCTTTCTGCAGCGTATCTTGGCCATGGCACGATCAAGATATGGAAAATAATCTGCACATTAAGCATGTATGCTTAGCTAATTTTACAAATAGCTTTGGAGTTATATTTGTTATGTCTGGCTTATGTATAATGAATGGGTTTATTTTCCTCTCTTTCTTCCTCTTTGTTTTCCTGCAAAGCAGAACCTGCGCAACTGGCCTAAAACCCCAATCAATGGTGTCTGCACAATTAACTACCAGAAAAGAGCCAAGCCCACTAGGTAGCTGACAGCTGCTTGAATTTAGGCTGACACCTTTAAACAGGAATAGAGATAGCAAACGTAGCTGATGCTGGGTTGCATCCATGGGGAATACAGTAGATTAGCTAGCTCAGAATGTAGCTTCTGTTCCATCAATACAAACTACTGAGCATTTTATGGGTCTGATCCTTTGAAGCACCAGGCTGGCAGTGTCTCCAGATCCTGCTGAATGTTCAGGCAAAGTGAAGACAGTTGTGTTATACATAAAATTTCCTTACCATTTTGTGCATCAGGTCAATTATATTTTAAGTCCATTCTAGGGAGCTAATAGAAGAGTCTTTCACATGTTTAATTACAGGGAGAAAGGAAGAAAAACAGGCAATGGACAGAAAGAGCAAAAGAATTGATTCATGGTCTGACCACAGTGAAGTAGAACTGCAGGACCAAACTGAAGAGCAATTGTTTGAATTGGATGGATTTGGAGCAATTGTTGGATTGGATGAACTCCAGAAAGTACTCAGACATTAGCGTGAAATAATTTAACTTTCAATAGGCCCTCCTCCCTTCCTTTCTTTCTTTACTATCCTTAGTTCAGGAAAGTGTTCTAGAGCTGAAACTCTAAATATAAATGAAGATGGTGCTAGATGCATATTTTCATGTTACAGATCTTTTCAGCACCTAATAAGAGATGTAGTGACAGACATTAAAGACAATATATTTCCACCTAAAAGGACTATCCCAAGTCACTGTGCTGTCATTTTAACCTTTCTCACAATCCATTCAAATCAACCTTCTCAGGAGTGAACTACAATTTCCCAGTTTATGAATGTTGAGTTAGGAACTGGAACATGATTATTTATCTTACAACTGTGTATAACATATCCTACCAAGGGTACAATGATTTATTTGATACAGGAGAAACAGTCTTTGCTGTGAAGGTTTTATACTCTAAGGAAACATGATAGTCAAAGAGAAAAAGAAATATCAGCATCGCTGTTTGAGAAAATGGAAGGAGATTTTCAGCATTCAGCACATGATCATGCAGAAATAGGTGGCAGCTGTAGGATTTAACCTAGATCTCCTGACTTTCCATCCAATCCATCTCTGTAATTATTCATTTAATCTGAAAAATACACCAGCAGAAAAGTCTTGTGCCGCATCTGGTAGTAGACAGGACATAGAACTTTATACAAGAAAGTTTGCGGTCACTACTGGCAGGCAACATGATTTCAGCAGAACTATATTCTGAGTTTTCTTTAAAATTCCTTTAAAATGAAAGAACAGCATCCATTACTAACTGACAGTAATTTTTCACTGCCTCCAGATTCGCAGGCTTAATGCATCAACCTTTCAATCCTTATTTCCAGCCAGGATTGTTCAGCTTGCCTTTTTTATGTTTTTGTTTTTCCCTATGGTAAGAGTGCTTAGGAGAATAACTTGAAATAAATTGGTGATCGAGGACATAACAAAAATATATATTATAGTCATCCTAAATATTCTTGGCCTTGACCAACTTTGTTAGCCCTCATATATTTTGGCACAAAATAGTCTTTAAGTGATACTGATTAGACTGCCCTGGTTTTGGGCACATAAAACAAAGTAAGAAGTTTGTAATCAATATTGAAAAATATTTTTCTAACCAGAAGAGCTGCTCCAAATAATTTATTCTTTATTTAACCAATATGCATCATTTTTTCAGGCAACTTACTCTTCTAAAACCTTTAATACCCATATTTAAATGCATTTGTGTTCAATCCATAGTAAATGGAAGTAGTATATACAATCACATCTCACTTTTGGTTTGTAAGTGAAAACTTAGAAACACTTACATGTTGTTTTGATGAGTAATAGAAATGAGGCATGTATAGAGGATGAAGGTATTTACTACGTATGTGGATGGATCACTTATTTACTTTCTTACACAGTCACATTTACCTTTGTTGTTTCTAGGTCCTTTCCAACTTTATCTTTTTGTTGGATTGCAGTCCTGCCCTGTTTTCCCTGAACTTGAATACTCCTAGGCTAGAGCATGAAGATATTTGAAAGTATCTGAGGCTGGTATTTGGAGTAGTTTTCATCCTTCTCTCTTACCTGATAAAGAGACAAGATATGGATCATTTTGATGTCAGTGTCACTGACATGAGTATCCAAATCAGAGCCCTGGATAAGAGCTGCTAATTTGGAATCCAGTAACATTCTCAAAGACCGAGAAAGAGATGCCAAGGACAAAGTCTGTTTTGTTACCACTTTGCAATGTCACATATAGATGGTTATTCTTCTCTCCCCTTTCTCTACTGTGAAGACACAGTTTAGATGCTTACTACTTTTCTTTCCTGCATTTCATTGATAAACATCTCATTTATTGAGCAACCCAATGTGTTTAGCAAAGGAAAGGTAAAAATCCAGATTGAGTTTTGTGTCTACTCTACAGTGTACAACGCATAAGGAGAAAGTTCTCTGAGTATAGGGTTTGAATGAAGTTGGTGTATACGGCCTGTCCTCAGGCTTACATTTTAAAAAATGCCTGAGGCATTCCTTGAATGCCTTTTTGAGCTTGAAGAAGCAAATTCCATAGCACTGAATGTCATGGTACTATGATTACATCACTATCATTCTGGGTAATATGAAGCCATCCCTTCTCCACACTGTGAAGTTGTATCTGTATCTCGTAAGATACTTAGTTTACAACAAATGATCACTCTGCTGCCTATTGTGCTCCAAACCAACTCCACTTTTGGTTTCAGTGAAATCTTCCAATCAATGAAATCAACTTCCAATGCTCTATACTTGTGTGGAAAGCAAGGGAATATTTTTAGACGATGCCATTTTTTATAAATCAAAAAATATGTAGCAGAAAAAGCTGTGAAAGAATAAAAATACCTATGGAAAAAACCTGATTATTAAAATCATAACATATAGTTCTTTAAAACGATGAACCTGAAGATGTTGATAAAACAATAAAGACTCGTGAACAGGAAGACTCAATGGGAACCAGTGATGAGGAAATTAGCCTTGGACTTGGGAAAACGGTGCTCATATTCCTGCTCTGCTACTGAGAGTTGACACTGTGCTGGGCACACTCATTGCCTTTCTGCCATCAGTATAGTAGCATGAGACGGGGCAACAGCACTTCCCAGTCTCACAGGAGCATTGTTTGGGTAAATTAATGAAAGGGCTGAAAATGGGATTTGGAGAAGTACTCATACCATGTTGCTCCTTATTTGTTCTTACTGCCAAATTCAGGACCACATTTCAATTTTTGCTTTGGGAATTATTATGGCTGGCTTTGAGATAATTACCAAAGTGAAAATAATAATTATTATAATTGCCATCTATTGTCAAGAAGAAAGGCGTTTCCCTTTCATGCCCTCACGCCCATTAATTTCAACCTTAGTAGCGATGCTTTGCAGAGGTAGTAGTGGTGAGAAGCGCACTGCAGCTCTTTTCTAG
The DNA here is from genome assembly GCA_013397815.1 of Aleadryas rufinucha. NCBI lineage: Eukaryota > Metazoa > Chordata > Aves > Passeriformes > Aleadryas > Aleadryas rufinucha. The sequence continues at coordinate 115,552 of VZTH01001290.1, forward strand.
AAGCTCTTTCTGAGACCTCAAGAAGCTTTCCAGCCTGTTGAATACTGCTTCTTCACTGTCACCCTGTGAGGCTGGTTGTGATTGCAGGGCACTTAGCCCCTGCACGGCTTGTGCACAGTGCTCTCTCCTGACCTGAATTGTTTGGTGAAGGACCCGCCACATTTATGCTGAGAAAAGCACAGGAAATGCTTCATCTCCATTCTCAGCACCAGTAAAGGGGAGGGCAGACTGGTGGAGAAGGAGGAGAGGAGAGGCAGTAGCCAAAGGCGACAAGGGTCTTGTCCCTCCATCCATGAATTGGTTTGTGTTGGAGATGTAGATCAGTAGGGGTGTAGCAGATTTGAAGGCTGCATGGGAACTTCTGCTTCTGTAGCCGTGTGGAGACACTTGAATTAATATTTAGATGAAGGAAATAGAGCATAGAGTATTAAAATGTCATGGTTTTCCAGGTTGGATTTCTAAAGGTTTGCATCCAAATCTGTTCTAAGTAAAGAGAGTAGAGCTGTTATACCTTGAGTCATTGCTTTGTGCAGAAATTATGGTAGAAACACATGCCTTAAAATATCACAGGGAATAAATTTCCCTTTTAAGATATGTCCTGGGGAAAAAAACCCCCTATGCTTTCCTTCTAGCATACCATCTACAAAACAGAGATTTCTATCTTTTTGGTATTTAAGAGTCTTTAAAATTTATATATCAAACCAAAACCGTAGAAAACCTGCTTTTTGGATGTTTGAAAAGAGTCATAATGCTTAAATATAAAATCGCAGGATGATTTCCAATGAATAGCATATCCTATAATTTATGCCTCTTACAAACACTGGAAGTGCATCTATATTTATCTTTCAAAAGAGTAGTTAGGTGAAGGAAGGAAAACTGCTATTTAGACAATTTTGAATTTTTGTCTGAATTCAGTTTTATGCTCCAAACTTTCCATGATTAATTTGGACCTTGGACTTACTGAAAGTGAACTGAACTTTTTCTTTGGTAACTTCAAGGAGGTCTTGATATTCCTTTTGCTTTGTGTCTGAATCTAACTAAAACATGAGTTTGCACAGCCTTTTTTCAGACTTCCCCAGTTTTTTATCTAAACTGATCTGTGCGTTCACAGTAAAGCTTCGCTAAAGATCAGGCCAAGCAGTCTTTAAAAAGTACAGGGCTTCAATGATAGACAGATGGTGGCTTTCATGATGTCAGGAAGTGTCAAATATTATGGTTGGCTGCAGAATGATGGCTACTTTCCAAACAGATTGAGAAACAGACAGAAAGAGCAAGAACACCATTTGTTGTATTTAGATACATTGTGAACAGAAGGAAGCAAGACAGAGCATACTTTTACACATCTTTTTTCCACTCCTTGTGAAAACAGTTTAGGATTTGTTACGTTATATTAGCCCTATCATTATGAAAAACATGTGAAAGCCAGGAATGCTGAGGTAGATATATATAGATAGATAGATAGATAGAAAGATATGTCTATAGATATATATGTGTTGATATATATATATATATGTTTCCATTGTGACTTTCTGTGTCTTTATTTGCAGTTCTGTGGATATTTTTCTTTTAATATTATAGGCAGATAGAAACCTGACATTTCATTTAATGTATTTATTTATTGATTGATTTATTTTAGGAACAATGCAGTGCTATTTAGATAATTTGCAAAAATATTGTGGTTTTTATTTTTATTATTATTATTGTTATTAACCTTTATATTCTCCTGAACCTCTGTTTGGGATAGTGCTCATTAAAGTACTTACGTTTAGATAATTGCTTTGGTGTTGAATAAGGGTGAGGTTTTTTCAATATTTGTATTGGTTCTCCTGGAGTTGGAACAGTTTTGGTTCTTCAGAATGGGACAGTTCTGAAATATAATATGTGTCGACAGCTAAGTAGCAACTTTTTAATAAAAATACTGAAAAGACAAAGGCCATGAAATGGTCTCTGTCTAGATGAGTGGCTTAAGCTGCGCAGAGCCTGAATGACATTAACAAGTCAAAGATTGTTCATGTCTGAGGGATGGGACAGATTTTGTGCCTAAGAACTAATTAAGAACTGTAAGTTTTTACTTGAATATTTTTTGGCCCATGGAATTCAGTATGAAGGGCCCTGCAATGCATACCCTTAGTGCATACTATTATATTGTGGGCATCTACATCAGGTCAGCGTTTTGGTAGAGCAAACTGACTCATCTTGATGGCTGTGATTTTGAAAAGTACATATTCTATACAGGTTTTATGTGCCTGGCACAGTTACTGGAGAGTCTGTCTGCCCTCATGGCTATGAGGGAGAGGTGTCAGGTTTGCCTTTGCTTATTTAAAATCTTGGTTAGGCTTATCTGTCAGATGGCTAAGCAATGGCTGCTTTAAAGGTAAAGGAAAGAGCTGACCTTGGTCAGGAGGAGTAAAGAGGGAGAGAAGGCCTGTAGGAAAGTGACATCTGAGAAGCTGGGAACTAGGACAGCTGCCCTGTGTGTGTTCATGCTTTTTTACTTATTTATGAGCTTTTCCATGATGCCATTCACTATCTGTGTATAATCATTCCTTTCCTCCCCAGTTCTCTCCCAGAAAATCTATCTGTTTCTCTAAACTATCAAAACACTTAGAGAGAAAATGCATGCTTCTATTTGTAATAATTAAACCCCTGTAAAAATAAATGACCACATTTTGGAATATTTTTTTTATTCTTTTTGCTTGTTCTCCATTCAACAGTGGGCTAGCGGAATCCATGGAACCATCATGTGATAATAATTTTACACTTCCAAATTATATCAACATTTGCAAACAGCATAGCAATTATGGTCCACAAGGAACCTCCTTAACCAGAATCCTGTTGCTCTGTGGAAAGAAAACAAAAACTGTAGATTGGAGCTTATTCCTGGCTTGTTAGTGTGTTTTTTGATTAATGGTGCAAAATGGAGTGATCGGATTTTCCTGTTTTTCTGCTTTTGCCAAATTTGTTGTATAATTCAGCGTTCCCCTCTTTGAACACTGGAAATATTTTTTAAAATATTTTTGTTATTTTGGTATTTTTCTGTCTTTTGTAAGGATGTTTTAAGGACTGAAGGCCTTTTTCATCTAATTCATTCTTTGTAAATAAACAAACATGGCATGAATAATGCAAAAAAATATCCACAAGTAATCATTACATTTCTTAAATTAATTCTCTTTACCCATAGTCACACAGAACCCATTAAAATTTGCTTCTCGGTGAAAGAACAATCAATTGAGATTTACTTTTAGCAGAAAGATGTACAAAAAGCAATAATACAGATTTTGTTTCCCACGAGCACTTATGGAAGTCTGATTTTGAGGAGGAACACACAACTGTGTGCACAAGAAATAGTGTTCCACACACTACTTCAGCCAGAGAGAACAAGCAGTGTGACCTGATTTACCAATCCTAAACAAATGATGCAGCTTGAATTTCAAATATTTGCAATCTGTTTGCAGGGTAAAATTCAGACATATTTGTTGAGTACGTTTAAATGAGAAAATCATGATCTGCTGATGGATATTCCATGAGAAGAAAAAGAGGCTAATTTAGTCGAAGAAATTACAGGCAGAGAATTACTCACTCAGCGCTACTGGCAAATAGTAAACGAGTGGCACCAAGGTTTCAATTCAAACACTTAACAAAGAAAGCAACTAATAGCATCTTCCTTTTTCATCTGAAGTACTATAAAGAAGAGGGCTAACCCTTCTGCCAAATTGCTTTTGCAGAAATGTGACTTCCACCTTCGTTATTTTTACTCAAATTGCCCTAATTAAGAAACTAACTCTGCAGCCCTGACTTTGATCTTGTTTTCAGACTGGATGGGTCCAGGTTCATCTTCATGGACTTGCTGATTTTCTGCTGGATTCAGGTCAGAAGTCACAGTCTGCTGCAGAATATTCCTCCAAATGATACATATCTAGGCGGAAAAATCCTTTTGATTTGATAATTTTCTCGATATTTTGAAGAAATTGGAAAGTTGTGAAACAACCTCCCAGGTTGGGAGATACTGTCCATCCCAAGGTTTTTTTTTTGTTTTACTGTAGAATTACACTGCATGGAGTGAAATAGTAATTTTAAAATCTCACGTTCTTTTGTTTCTTTGTTTTGGTGGATCATGTTATTGTTGTTGTTGTTGGTTTGGGTTTTTTTTGGGGGGGGGGTTAGTTGTTTGTTTGTGGTTTGGTTTTTTTCAGTCTTCCATACCTAGGAGATCTTGTGTAGAGCTCTTCTTTCTGGAGTCCATAACTCCTTCTTAGGCAGAATTCTACTATGAACAGATGACTTTTGTCCTTTGGATCCTTTGCATAGTGAGATTTCAGGTTCTTACCTTGGTTTCAAAGGGTTAGTAATGGAATGATTTGCATATGGCCTCAATTCCAGATAAGTATAGTACCGTGATATTGATAATACAAGCAGATTTTTGTTGCCTGAGGAAGCACCGTGATATTTGGGTTAGGAAGGTTTAAAAAGATGGCTTTGGCTCCAGTTGAGGTGAGTCTGAAGGCACTGTCTGAAGGGCCTATGGGTGTTCTATTAGCTTTCTTGAGTTTTGTCTCTTTCTGGGGCATGTGGACTCTCATACGGCCAATATTATCCTGTCTTCTTCATTGTATTCCATACCCAGAATAGTCTCTTTTCCTTGGGCAGAAAGGGAATGAAAGATGCTCTATATCTAGAAGTCTTTGCAAGTTGTGCATTCAGACCCCATCCTATCGCTTGGCTGGGTGATGTGTGCCACCATACGTCCCCTGGGAGACATGGAGCAGTCTGTGTGCATAAACATGGGATAGCCTCTGGTTACATAACCTGTCCCAGTTACTCACTTTCAAGACAAAATGGGGCTCAGAATGTAAGAAATTATCTTCATTTTATGACCAGAAAGCCTAATTGTTTATGACCAGAAGGCCATTGGGAGCAGGTTCTGGCAGCATGTTAATATCTAAAAAATTAGATTTCTTTTGGACCCTTTCTGTTCTCCCATATATCAGCAAGGTCCTCTAACCCTGTAGCATCCAAAGTGGCTGTACATAGCATAACATTGCAGAACAGACTTAGGTACACTTGGAATCTCCTGCTTGGGCCACTCATGTATTTCCCTAGACACTGAGTTCAGTCATTCTGTGAAAGTTGCTCCACGGACCAGAGAAAAGCGCATCCACCTTAGGCCTCTTCCTGTCCTGTTGTCATGTAGAAAAAATTGTGTTGTTTTAAGGCAGAAGAAATTTTTTTTTTTTAAGGGTGAAATTGCCTTGTAAAATAGCCAGGAATGGGAAGGGGGAGAAAAGAGAGAGTTACAATAAATAAATGAATTTTGATATTTCACAGGATATTTAATTTTCAATTGCTATTTTTATAATTCCTATATTCCTCTTTGTGGTAATGGGCTACGCAAATAGACCACAGTAGTAGATAACTTTTGTAAGGTCTTTTGACGCTGTTTTGTATACTATTTAGACAAGATGTTATAATTTATTTAATTAATAGACAACAGTTGTAAAACTGAGTGATAAATTCACTGAGAGAGTAGTTGTCAGATTTGGTGAATATATGTAAAGAATTGGTTCTTCAAAGGTCTGTTTTGGTTATGAATGTGTTCAATGTTTTCATTGATAGCCTGGATAAAGGACCAGAGCATACAGTTGACCTTTGCTCATGGAACCATGATGTGTAGCAGCGAGTTTACTGGCGTACAGGGTTACAAACCAAATGAAGAAGCAGCTTGGAAAACCAAAATGCAAGAAATTAATCAAAACCAACTGCAAAATATTGCCCTTGGGCAAAAATAATCAATAATCAACTGTGCAAAGAGGGCTTGAGGAACTTGCTCAGTAACAGCTCTGAAAAAGGTCTGGGAACAACACACTCAGCATTAGTCAATAGTATCCTTCTTTTGAAAAAGAAAAAGAACACACCAGGCTGTATGTTGAGTTGTGTCTGGTATGCAGAATATGTGAAGCAAACTGTCCACCAAGGCTGGAATTGACAGAACTTCAGCTTTACCCATGTGCAGTAGGATTCAAATTGATAGGGGGTCCAAACAAGCTGGTCAGAAGTTGAAAAATAAAAGAGTGACAAAATGGAGTTCTTTGGTCTAGGAAAGTCTAGGAAGAAGGAGACCATGGCAAAAATTTTCAGACTGATTCAGGGAAGAAAATAGTTTATCCTTAGGGAAGACAATAATTTATCCTTAGGGAAGATTGGACAAATAGGTTTAAACTTTAACAAGAAATACTTAGTTTAAGCCGATTTTTCCAAGTGTCCAGTAAGGATGATAAATCCACACGATTCCTGGGGATGTGGTGGTAGCAGGGTAATCCTCACTCTTTGTGAATGTTGGAGGTACTAGTGCTTTCTGTCCAAGGAAGTAGGGTGCAGTTTATGATCTTCTGAGATCCACTCAGACCCTGCTTATTGCTGAGTTGTGATTACTGTCTTGACCCAGCTCGAACATACCAAATGTAACTGAACGTTGCAAAGTTTTGTTAAAAGGGACTATCTGTATAACAGATATTCAAGGCTGCTCATTTTCATGTTATCTAATTACAAAGAAAATACACTGATTAAACAAATTCTCCGGCTTTCTGTATATCAGCTGCTCTTTCTGAGAGCTTATTTCCTTGAAGCTATCAAGTTTGTACAAAATAGAAATAAAATATAAATAAATGGTTCTCCATGAAGATGGTGCCATTCTTTATGGAACTGCATCAGTGATAGGTCAATTTTATGTTGCTCTGCAGCATGATTTTAATACCATTCTGGCCTGGTTTAGGCATAATCAAGTCTTCTGTTGAAAGGGTTCTTGTAAGGAGCAATTAAACATTAGTACTTTAGCTAAACTCATATTAAATTATGCCTTGGAATTTAAGTATCTGGGAATCATCTTAAATCTCAGCTTGAATTTTAGGTTGCATTGTATCTGCAATTTATATTGAGGTATAAGACAATCTGTTTCCATCTTGATTTAGTATTTATAGCTTAAAATGTTATTTCATTATTAAGTGTTCTATGCAACTGTTAGTAAGACCACTAATAGATTAAGGTACTATTATTTATGATTACAGCTTCTGCTTTTCAACAAGAAAAGAAGCTGAACATTCAGCAAGCGAATTTTAACATGCTTTTTGAAAGCCTTGTAATAAATCAGAGCTAGCTGGGTACCCTTCAGCGGCCATGAGTGGCGATTCCAGCCCTTCCAGTGAATACTTATAACACAGCAGAAGCAAAGGACTTTGAACTGCTGTAACACCAAGGGCTCAACAAACACCTCTGTGGGGCAGGCATAGGAGAACAGTATTTGGAAAAGATTTAATTTCAGTTATCTCACCTTCCCTTTACTGTGGACTGGCAGGACTAGCACTGAGCATTCTCATGGACAAGCTGGTATGTGACTCTGAGCCCTTTGAACAAGATTGTGACAGTATGAACAATAACTGGGAGTTCCAGTCACTGCAAAAGAAGCCTTGCCATAGCAAGTCATCAAGTATATACAGCTTAGATTGACACTGGGATAAAAGAGTAACAAATGGTACCTTGTATTTTGATCAAGGTAGATCACCATTAAACACTATATTTGAAATCTTTGAAGCTTAGGGATAGCTTTATGTATGTGACAGTAAGCTTGTTTGTAGATTTATTTTAACATCAAATATGTCCATTGTCTATGTTTTAAATATATGTTCAGATAATGTCAGTATTTTGACCACTGATGGTAGCTTACAGTTTAGTTCACCTGTCAGCATAGAGATGTCTTGAAGTATTAGGGAAATAGATGCTTCAAATCCAAAGGAATAAAGAAAAATAATTAATTTTATTTACATCATAGGAAAGACAGGTTCTCTATATAAATCTTGTATTGAATATGTTATCTTTATTTGGGCCAAACTGGATGAGTATGAGCTGCCTAATTTCCTTTTCACTCTCCATGTAAGACATAATGTAATGGCTTGACAAAGAAAAAGCAGTTACACTTGCTATGCCATACATCTGCTTTGTTAACATAACCAGTAAAGAGAGATTATATAACATGATACTGCCTAAAGATCAGTTCTCTGATTTAAAGAGCTAACTTCTTCATCCTGCCGGTCTGTTCTGCAAACTCTTTTGTGTTTTAAGATGAGAGACTTCCCCTTCTCTCAGTTTTGAGGAAGAAACAGAAATAGGGAAAATAAACTTGTTTCTATGTATTTCTACATTACACAAACACTGATCTTGTAACATCTAGTTACATTTTTGACAATTTTGCAACTAGGTTGTGAACAAAAACTACTCAGTTCTACTTTAGCAAGCTGTGTGAGAACTATTGATGGCTTGAAGACTTGCCTAAAGACAACCACATTTCAGCCTGTGAAGTCTGTCCGACATACCTAAAATTAGTTTTTAGGAGACTGGATGGAAACCACGGTCTTCATTTTTCTAAGCCCCTTACGCTTGTTAATAAAACTCCTTGTTATATAATCAATTGACCTAAAGAGCAAGCACAATAATTATCAGATGACATCCTGAACATATGTATTTGCACTTTCTGATTTGGCAATATTTAATATCAGCTTTCTAGTAATTTGAAAGTTTATGCTAGTATCTAATAAAACTTTGTCAGAATATAGTGTTAACTACTTGATTTTGAAAAGTGGTGCAACCAAGCCTGTGACTAGTATATCATTCAAGGACAGGCTCAGAAGTTAATTCAACACAGGCATCAGTATTCAAGTTTGGAGTAGGAAAGACTCTGTCTTGCCTTAATATATTCAGTATTTTTTCTAGTACTGGAGCTATGTTAAGTCACCAAAGCAACAATTGTTCTGGAGGCTATTCTAAACCTGTTGTTTGGAATCATTTTTCTCCCATTCTATATATTCTGCTTTAGCTTTTCTTTCTGAGTGTCATCCTATTTCTCTTAAATCTATTAATTCTGATCTTTTACATTTTCAGTTAAGAAACACCAGAATTCTATCTACCTAGGGACATGGGATTGAGAACAGGGTGGGAGGGAAAAGTACATATTCCTGGTGAATTCACTATTAGAAGAGCAGGAGAGAAACATAATTACTGCAGTCCCATTCAAGCTTAGCATTGCCACGAAACACCAAGGTTGGCATTTAGCTGAAATGCTCCTCTGGAGAGTTTCTTTGGTTTACTTTAATTCATAGCTGAGAGCTTAGCCTACAGCAACCTCAGCCATAGTTAATGAAAATTGAAAAGTTACATTATACATTGTCCTTCAGGGTAAAAAAATTAAAACATCAACTTTGTCTACAAAGACGGTTTCATTCCAGCTGCTGCATTTAGGGAGAGAAATGTATGCAAGGCGTATACATTATCCAAGTGTCTCTGTCCCCAAAGGATGGATGAAAGAATGTTTTCTGGGCATGAATCTCTAGGTTTTTTAGAAGTGTTATGATAATTTTTTGTTTATAGTAGACTACACCATAAGGAAGGTTTTACATGCAGTGTACAGACTGAGTGATGAAGTCATTCACAAATTCTACTAGAAAGGCACAGATGGATGAAGTCCATTATTGAAGCAGTGCCTTACTTGAGTAAAATAAAAAAGGACAGTGTAACAGCAAACAATTTCACTGTCTGTGGGAGCCAACCCTGTCTTTTTTTAAGAAATAAGTTACCATGATTCTGGTTCCTCACTACATCTGATGTAGCAATAAACAGTGGTCCTGGGGTGAACTGCACCTTCTGAAGCATTCCATTTACAGAACAATCCTGCATGGTTGGTCACCAGTCAGCTACTTTCTATGCCATGAAGACAAATTCCTACATCTAATGGCAGACAATGTAGAGCTGAGCAACTCCAATATGAGTTTTCCCCTTCTTCCTCTCCTCTTCCAGCAAACATTCCATTCACAGTTTTGTGAATACAGAGTAGCAGCAGTAGCATTTGTTAGGTACCTCTTGCCTACGGTGCATACAAAAGACCCATTATAGTCTATGTGTAGTTCCTGGGAGTTCTCCTTAACCACCAGAACTCCCCAGTGTCCCAGCCATAATTCCTACCAGAAAATCTCAGGCTTAAGTGCACGGTCTCTGGTACACATATAAAGCAATGATAGGGACTTTAATGACCTGGAAAATAAAAGTACATGAAGTATTTTTATTATTTTTAATATTATTGTAAATCACAGATCAATTTTGCTATGTGAAATGTGGCAGTTATGCCAGGGCTCCAAGGGTTGCTTTGCTGGCACCTCAGTTCAGCAGGAAGGACTCTGGCCTGTACAGCATAGTAGATTTCCAGAGCCAGATGCTTGCAACATAATATTTGTACTATAGTAGATGCTTTTTAGTATGTGTTTTTTCTTCAATACACCTTTAAAGAGTAGCAAGCAACTCACTGGGAACAACCTCTACTGTGTTTCATGTTCTCCTGGATATCTTGGTCAAAGTACAATTTACCTTGAATAGCAAGCAAACATTTCTTTATAAATCTTTAAGTCCTTTAGCATGAGCATCAGAAAACACTTTATGAGAAAACAAATTTTAAAATGCTAATAGATCAGACCTTTATGCATCCCTAAGAATCCCTAAGACAGAAGCTGACCACCAGTTGGGGAGATTGGGTGTTCATATCAGTGAACTATCCTTCATATATTTTTATTGGTACAGCGTATCTCTTTCTTCACCTTTCCCAGAGTCCCTTATCCCATATCAGTTATACTCCTGTGGAATTGAGTTTTAGACTATATTTACAGAGTGGTGTATACTGAGTGAAAATGTAGGTTAATCAATATTGAGCCAGGTGTTTGTAGAAGAGAAGATACCTCATTCTTGGTTCACATACAAAAATAAGCTGTACATGTTGTATGAAACTGCTCTTGACTATTTTTATCCGGATTTTCCATACCCAAAGACTATTTTGCCTGTAGGAGAGCAACTCTAAAAAATGTTACTGCTGGAACCACAAAAAATATATTGAATTCCAGACATTCACTGTGAACATATTTCAAGAAATTGATGATACCTGCTGTATTGCCAGCTTCCTGTAGAAACCCACCATGACACAGTATTAACAAAGAAGACAGGCCTGATTATGAATATTTCTGTGTGAATTATGCTGCTGGGGTAAGAGCAATCTTTTCATCTTTTCATTTCTAGGGATTTGTGTGTCCTACCTTGTTTCTGCTCTCTTTTCGTACTTCATCCAAGATATCTTCCCATAAAAAATAAGGTGCATTTGGGATTTATTCCCTTGCAGTCAGATATCTAAAACAAAACAAAAATCAGCAAATATGGAGACATAAGACATCCTCAATTCCCATTAACATTTATCACATATAGTCAAGGTGTTCTTATGATTAAGGAAATGACCTGCTACTTGAGAGACCGAGATTTAAATTCTGTCGATAATTTGCTATTTATTTCTGCTGCAGAAAAACACTTAAACATGTGCTACAAATTAAGGACAAGCTTAAGTGGTTTTTGAGTCCCAGACTACAGACCTTGGGCAAACCACTTTGTCTCTTGGAGTCAGAATGTGAAATCTTTTATTCGGTTTGGTGAGCAGTTTCATGCACAACTAATGTCATTGATTTTAATATGGTTAGTCATGATAGTAACCACTTGCCAACCTCAGGGTGGTACCTCAGCTCTTATTCTGTAGAAGGGGGTAATTAAATTTCCATGCCTCCCAGAAATATTAGTGTATTAGACACCTGATAATTTAGATAAATTTAAAAATCCCACTCTTTGGAACTGCTTGAAGTCTTTTCACCAAGTTTCTGCATATATGCTTTTGTGCAGATACAACATTTCTTTGTCTTTTATTTTCTTTATTGAAAAGTTGTGCAAAAAAGAGCATATTAGCATCCTTAAGAAAATTGAAGTGATATGAGAAATGTTTATGTAAATAATTTCAGAGGAATATACTAGTTCTGTTTAATATGGCATTTTCAGAGAAAATGTTCTCTGCCTGTCATCCTTTAATACTACCAAGTCAATATGCTTTATATGTGATCTATATCAGAGAAAAGCTTGGAAGAAGTTTTTTAAATGCAAAAGAAATAGCCTGCATTACTATAATATTTGGAGTTTTACCTTGTATCTCTTTTATCTATTATGATTTTTTACAATAACTACCAGTAGTGCTGAACCCACTGTGATATGCAAGATAAGCTGTTCTGAGATCCTTCATGTTCCATAAACCAGGGTATGTTCTTGATTAGGCAATCGCTGAAAGAGGAAACTCACAGGGCAATTGCACTTTCATGTCAAAAAAATATTTATTAAGAGAAGAAAAGGAAATGTTGGAATCTGAATCAAAATAGTTTAACATCACTTGGCCTAACCTTTTATATCTCAGTAGAAATCAATGGAAAAAGAAAATAATTAGCAAAGAAGTGTGGATTTATATAGAGAGATATAGATATACAGATGTATACAAACATACAGGCACTCACATATATATCATATTGGAGTTTCATCTTCCATTATTTTAATCTCAAAACCAATGGAGAACGTTTGATTGCAGATTTTCCTTTCAAATCGACCACAAATTCCTTCAGTGCATTCAAAATAAAGGCTTTTTTCTCCCTCTACTATTTCTGGTGGCCCACAGAAAGCAATTTTTAAATGTTAGAACTGTAGGAATAGCGTCAGTCATTAGTCTATCTAATTAGATGCTTTGGTCAAACACAGTAAGCACTTGAGTGAACCTGAACAATAATGTCATAGCAGGGCTGGAACTTTAAAGGACAGAAATACTCTGATTGCATAAAAAGTGTCAATTGCCATGGATATGTTTTTGTAGTAACCAAATAATTCTTGTGAACTTGACCCATTCCTCTAAGCTTTTAAAAATGTGGATCGTGAGGCTTGTAATGAAATTTGTTCCACTGTGTGCAATCATGTGCAGTCCTTCAGCTCAAGTCAGCCAGGCTAGTAGGCTCCTTTGTCAGGCTGAGCTCCTCCTCTCTGTTAACCTCTCAAACAGTGCCTAGCTCAACTTTACAGCTCTTAATTATATTTGTTCCACTTTGTGCAATTAGGCTCACTCCACGTACCCAGTCCACCAGCTCTCATGAAGGACTCCAGAATGCTGCAAGTCATGGATATTTATTAGAAAGGTATGAAAATCATGGAATCCCAAACAGCCCTGACAAACATGAGACAATGCCAGACCTCGATAGCACAGTACTTATCTCCACAGCATTCAGCAGTGAGGGATTTTGAGCGCAGAGAGAGAAGAAAATGACCGAGGAGATATGTATATGTAGAGAAGAGGCAATGAGAGAAGGTAATAGGAGTCATGGCTACTACTCCTGTGTGTCACTATCCCTGTTTTGCATTGATTGTATGGAGAAAGAACAATGTTAGCACATTTTTTTTTTTATGCCAGCCATATATACCAGCTTCATCAGACAAAATATCTGGTTTTAAGCTGACTTTTGCAAACACTTCTTATTTTATGCCCTGCCTCCCCTTATTTGAGATAAGTAAGAGACAGTCTGCATATTTAGCTATCTAGAACATTCAGTACAGAAGTTGCTTTTGGAGATCAAGAAAAAAGTTTAGTTTCTAACCATGTTAATATGGGGTCAAATCAATTTCCAAGGATATGGTGCTAAGGAAAGACGAGATATAAAGTCACCTTATCTCCGTGTATCTGCCTGTGGTCGGTCTCCCTCTGCCTTTAAAATTAATTGAATTTTAGTATAGTAGTATAGATCTCAACTCTGGTCAAAGTTCTTTTCTTTTTTCAGGAAAGGAGAGGAGATAGAGTCTAAGACTTGGCTAGGCAAAACTACAGCTGAATTAATCCTGAAAAAAAAAATAATATAAAGAAATTTAAAATTAGTCATTAACTTGGTGCTACTAGGAAGCCTCCAGGAAACTGCATTTCCACAGAAAATTTCTCTGTAAGTGTAAATGTTATGTCATGAAAATTTTCCAGGCAAAACTCATGCAGGCTCTCCAGTGTCTTGAGTCTAGTTGTATCTGCCTATACCATGGATGATTTTGCCATATTCTACTTGTTGAAATTTTGCCTAATGAAGCACATAAAATATAAAATAGCATGTATTCATCTAAAAGGCAGGCAATACCTGTGAAAATTGTAAGGAAGTATAGGCACTCAGTATTGCCCTTTCTTCACTTCGTTAATTAAAACATCGTTACTCAGATCCCCTTTCAATTTAAGAAGAATTTAGTGCATTCAGAGGCAATAAGGCAATATTTTTCTACGTATAATCTGCTCCTTTGAACAACAGGTTGTGAAAGCCAGAGTTCTTGTGCCATTAGCTGAAATGGCACAGCAACAGTCAAACCTCTGAGATAATGCTCAGAGGTCATTTCTCCTCGTTCATTCATCTGACAGAAGACTTTGGCTCTGTCATCTTTTCATCCACCCTTCATGCCACCAAAAAAGTGGCTGCAAAATATCTGTTTTTAAATGGCTTCTGAAAAGTAACCTAGAGAAGAGTTTTTTTCCTAATCACTGAGAACGTTTGTGGAACTCAGACCTTACTAGTCAACATGAAATGCCACTGAAAGAAAACATAAAGTATTTACTTATGATCCCACTTTTGTTGTGACAATATTCCCTATGGCAATAAATTAGATTTCAGTACAGCAGTGCTGGCACAAGTAATGACCTGTCACCAAAGCATATACTTTTAGTATTAAAAATAGTAAGTCTTGTGGGGGCTAACTCATAAGCTTCTCTGGTGTACCCTAGAGAATGAGCCTCTGTGCATGCATCATCATTCTGTTGCCAGACAACTTTCAGAGCCAGTGACTTGACACGTCTGAAGTCTAAGCCAGAAAGAAAGCTTAGAACATTTTTTTTTCAGGTTTATCAAGGTTCTCCAATACTTAATGGTGCATGTTGTAACCACACAAATCTATTTTCTAAACTAAGCTAAACTAAACTAAACTAATAAATGATGAACTGCATTACAACTGCAGAGAAAAATCACGAGTCCATGTTCATGGCAGCATAACAAGAGGAGACACATCACCATGCTTTGTAGGTAAGACATTCATAAAAATCTTGGTTCCATCTTTTTCCTTTTAAAGAACAATTTAAAAGGCAATAGTTCTCAAAAACTTGTGATGACATTAATTTTTGCAATAAAATCACTTTCCGGATATATTTAAGTCTTTTAGGTGATGCATAGGAAATATCCAGGAGGCTGAAATTTAAAACTTCACAGTAACTCCGCGGTACTCAGGGGCCTCAGATATACATCTTATCAACTGTTAGAATAATTTCAGTTTGAATCCCTTCCAGAGTCTGAAAATTTTGCTATTACTGGATTTACTTCTGAGGTGTTAGTGCGATATCTGCGCCTTTTTTTTGAGTGCTGTGGGAATCTGTCCCACTCAACTGAAAGGAAATGTGATGAGTGCAGCCCTTCAGACACCCACTCATGCCTATAGATGAGGCAGTTGGAAGTGGGGTAAATTTTTCCTAGATGAGAACAAAGAAATGTAGTCTGAACTGATGGAAAATAGTCAGCATAATAATAAGGTTTTATAAATTCTCACCTGAAAGCAAATAACTCCCCCTCCACTTGCTCATACTTTGCACTCACCATTGGCAAGATCTACTCTCATGTATTAGGACAGAGGCACTGATGGATGGAAGTCTCTTCTTGATGGCTTTTTTATTCTCTCTCTCAAACAGAGCTTTCCTTCTCATATTACTTCTTAGCTTCTCTTGTGCCAACTTTAAATTGGGATACCAATTTCTAAACCCCCATTTTTAGTAATTCCATTTCTTGCCACTTTTGGTGCTTATGCCCACAGATGTCTTCTGTGCTGATGACAGCTGTCTGTCATTCGTTTCATTGTTCTTACACCTTAAAACCCATGTTCTTACCTTATATTCTCTGTGAATTCTGGTCTTTATTTACTGCTGGCCTTTGTCTGTACTTGCACTGTGTGCAGCTTTGCCTTAAGTATTTTAGGCACAAATTTACCACATAATTTAGTCATCCAGTGTGAAATATGAAATGAGCCAAATTAAATCATAAACATTCATGACAGTTATTTTAATGACTGCATATCAAGATAGAGCGTTTGATGGAAATGGTCTGGAAAGTAGTGACCTCTTGAGAAGAGGCGGAGAACACTATTCTTGGCATTGGTGAATGAGCATTTTGAAGTGTCTCTGGGGCAAACCATTGTTGGACAGAAAAATTTGGGTAAGAATAATGAAATGCCCCAGTGTCTGAGGACACCTTTTATTCCTTCCTGCCAGTATGAGTGGAAAGACAGAAGAATGCTGCCAGACAAAACTACTCTAAAGAGCAAAGGCTGTATATGGGATTTTTTTTTTTTTTTTTTACTGCTGTTACCAGGTGAAGCTGTTCATATGTTATTCCATAGTGAATAAATAACACATATGCTATTTTAAAATGTGTATATAAATATAATATAATATTTTGATGTTCAGGAATCAACTGTAATACTAAGTGCAGCATCTTCAATATGTTTTCCAGTTACCTTGTTAATAATATATGTGGAGTAAAAAAAACCATTGGTTCTCTCTCAAGATTTCAGTCAATGACAAATTTTCCTATATTTAAACTGTCTCTTGGTTCTTTACAACCAACTTTAGCACTATAGCCCTTAGGCGTCAGTATAAGCTTAAGCATATGAGTATCTGTATAGATAGTAGTGGAGGAAAATAAGCCTTTTCAGGAGCAAATTTGCCTAAATTATTTTAGGCTAAAATTTCAGAAAATATTGGAACCACCTAAATGTATCAATATGAGAGACAGTTCTGCCTTGTTTTCAGTTTTTTAACATCCTCTCTTTCATGTTGCTTCATGTAACTGTGGATTACATCAGGGAACTGATCCAGATAGATATAAGAAATATAAGAATATAAGAAATTTCATTCACTAGTTCTAGCAAATTTTGCATTGTGGTAGCTGATTATTTTCTGAGAGTTCCTGATCCTCTAGTATTTATCTTTCATTTAAAAATTAAGTATATTTTTAGACCTCATAATTGCACAGAAAAACCTGAGAAAGTATTCTGAGCTCATTTGAGCTTATCAGATTCCTGAAGTTCCTGAAAAGGAAGAAAGCAGACTTTAATTAAAGATTTTTAAATTTCAAAAGGTATTTTACAAGTAAAGGTTTATTATACTGAAGTAAAATGAATATTAC
Organism: Aleadryas rufinucha; assembly: GCA_013397815.1. Lineage (NCBI taxonomy): Eukaryota > Metazoa > Chordata > Aves > Passeriformes > Aleadryas > Aleadryas rufinucha. The sequence goes on from VZTH01001290.1 coordinate 132,675, forward strand.
TTTTGGTTTTAACCTTTAGAATATCAAAATCTTAATGCAGTAGTAGCCAAGGGCATTTTTTAAGGCTGAAGAAACACAGAAGGAGAATCACAAGATCATCTAAAAATTTAGGTTATAGAGAGATTTTGGAGGCCATCTGGTCCAGCCTTCTGCTTGGATCATGGTTAATCTCAAAATGGATCATGTCACCCAGGGACCTGTCCAACCAAGTTTTGAAAAATCTCCAAGGACAGTTTCCCACAGTTCTCGAACAACCTGTTCCAGGGCTTTTTCATTCCCCTTGTGCATTGTTTTTTCCTTAAGTCCAATTGTAATTTTCTTTCTGAAAATTGTGACTGTGACTTATTTCCTTTCACTGTGCACCCATGTGAAGCATCTGTTTGCATTTTCTGTAACTCCCCTTAAGGCAAACAGATACCCTCTCAACCTTCAAACCCAGTTTCCTCAGTGTATGTCAAGTACTCCAGCTCCCTCCAAATCGTTGTTTCCCTCCTCTGGACTCTGCAGCTTTTAAGTATTTCTTTTGCATCAGTAAGCCCAAAACTGGACTACGGACAAACCTGCACTAGGACTGAGCAGGGGGGGATAATCACCTCCCTGGAGCTGCTGGCCATGCTCTGGTTCCTGCAGCTGTCTGCACTGAGCCTTCCTCACTGCAAGGAGCTCGGGTGGCTCAGTGTGTTGTCCGCCTCAACCCACAGGGCTGCTAGGGTTAAACTCACAGACAGACCAGATGAAACCCTGGAACAACAGGTGAACAGCACTTTTACCTATGCATGATTAAATTAATTTTACTCAAAAAGCATTGAACTTTAATTGTTTATAGCTTTTTAGGACAAATATTGTAACCTGATAAAAAGAGATCACTATTTGTCTTGGCTAAGGTGGTAAAATGCTTCTGATATCAGAGCAGCTATGCCAGGTCAGAATCTGACATGATATGCTGAATAACAAAGAGGCAAAAAAAAAGGTAATACATTATATATTAGAAAACATATACTGGAAACCATTATTCTATGCTTGGAAAGCTTTGGGCATTTTTTAAAACGATGAATATCTCTCCTGGTTTCAAAGATGATTTAAACCAAAGTTTAGTTGCAAGCTGTAACTTGAGACTGTTGTGAGTTACACCACTGTTTTATTATTCTTAATAGCATCAAGTCAATCCAGAGATATTTCATCCTGCAATTTTCTTCTGATATGAAAATGCATAATGTTAATCTCTGTAATACTTTATAAACTGACCATAAACCAATGTTTATGGTCAGTTAATCATTGTATTACTTTGCTTTAGGTAATTTAGTACATTACCATAATGTAACAATCTACTTAATATAAATTTTAAAGTGAGCACAGTGCAAGTTGCAAGTCATTAATATATTATGTTTTCTAACCAGAAACTCAGAACACAGCTAAAGTTTAGATGCAGATCAGGTATTTTCTTCTTCGAGTGACTAAGTGTTTTGCCTAAGGAATGTTGTGATTTCATGAAAGTCACTAAATTTTGGTTTTTTTATTACAGTGTGCCTTGCAGTTCATTTAGAAGTCCCAACAGGATTGGAGCAACCATTGCAATAATCACAAGAACATCATATGAGGAAGCCTGCTAGAGCATCAGTTCAAGTGGATACATTGTAGGGTACTGCTTCCACCAACAATGAGGCATGTCATGTCCCACTGAATCCAGAGGAGATGTAAAAGCTGTCATTAGTGGGAGTTCAAATGAAAGGCATTAATGCTCACACATGATGACATTATTGATTATACGAAAAAATAATACAGTGAGTGGAGGATGATGCAAAAGTAATAACAACCTGTGATTTTGGAATTTAATTAATTTAATTAATGATTTTTTTAAACATTCTGTATATTGTCATATGGTGAGATTTCATTAAATATAATGAAAATTGGTGGGTCTCACCACTAGTAACTTCCATAAACTTGTAAGAGACACCTATGCTCCTTAAAGGACAGCTGAAACTAAGGTAGATTCCAGACAAACCAAGAGACCTTCCACAGTCAAAAAAAAAAAAAAAGTTCTCCTAACGTCACTTAAGAACTTCAGTAGTAGGGACAGTTATTTTTCATTGGGTATTGCATGATTAAAGCTCTGTGTACATACAGAGACTACTGTCTCCCTCCCAGAGAGAAGACAAATATTGTCAGAAGAACACAGAGAACCTGGACATGAGAAAAAGTAAAGTAATAAGATTAAGAATTTAATGATCTAAGTGATCTGGGTCAGATTACTACAATGATTAGGGATTGGGTAAGATTGCTTTATCACCATTTTTGACTCTTAGGCACCAAATTTTAGCTAAGTGCTCTACTTTAAAGAAAGGACTGTATTATATATCTCAAGAATGCTCTTTCTCCTTTATGTAGCCAATTAAAACTAGTATTTTGTTGTTGTTGTTGTTAATTGCTTCTATAATTTGCTCATACATAATCTGATACATAGTGTGCTCACAAGTCTGCATTTTAGCTTGAGGTACCTTCATCACATTTCATGGTGATGGAAGTAATTTGTTCATCTGCAAAGCTAAGACTCTGCCGAAGCTTGAACTGCTTGCAATAAAAGAGAAAGACACGGCAGGAAATGGATCCAATCTCTGACTGCTGCGTGGAAGGGAATGAGCTTTATGTATTGGGCTTAATTGTTGAAGGCATGACACAACCAAAAGAATCATACTTAATTATGAAGGATAACACAATGGTATTGACTTAGTTGTTCAAAGAAATACCAGTATTACACATAGAAATCAACCACTTTTCACAGAAATAATTACTGCAGGGTCTTGACTACTCTTGAGCCCTGAACAAAGCCAAGCATATTTTTGCATTGCCTTAAAGTAAACAGAGAGGCAAATTGTGGCTCAAAGAAACAATGAATCTCCTGGCTTTCCCTTTCAGTGCCTGAGTTCTTACATGCTGGTGCAACTAGGTCATACAGTGCAAGATTCCCTATTGTGGTTATTCTTTTTATTCGCCTCTTACAGCTCCCCAGGGTATTAGCAATAAAGGAGTGTTTTATTCCTTTATTCTTCCTCCTATCCTGCATAGCCATGCAAACTGGGTCACAATTTGGACCATAATTTGTAACACAACTGTGGATCCCTGCAACACTTTATAATCTACATATGTTCAACCTGCCCAGCACTGTATAAACTTTGCAAGCATTTTATTTGGGAGTAGGGAGGGAGTTGTGCAAAGTGAATAGATAGTCCTTTTTTTCTCAATCCTGTAAGGGAACAAAAACCATAAATGGTTTCATTATAATCATATTTACTGCATTTGTGTCACTGCATAGCAACGTCAACAGGGCTGAGATAATCAGTATGATTTCATATTTTATTATAATGAGATTACATTGAAGTTTAACCTCTGCTCTTATTTCCCAGATTTGTTATATTTTATCCTATGTTATTTACATTATTTTGTAATACATTTTGCTATGAGTTACTATATGTCTCCAGAATTTTGAGTGTAGTTTTTCTTCAGAAAGTTTCCCTGATTTGATTTTATTGATATGAAATAATATAGCTCTCTTGACTGTTTACAATGACAGTTTTGTCAGACATTTAATTGTACATATATCATAGCCTCTAAACCAGTTATTTAAATTAGATTAATAAAAAGAAAAAGTATGTTAGAAAATTAAACGCTTACATGGAAAATGTTTATTGTAGGCTAGGCACTGGTTTATATTTCTTATTTTTACCTTAAGATGATCCATTTCTTCCCTGTCTGACCCTGCTTAGTCATATTACTAAATGAAATGAAAGATTTTGTGAGACTACTAAACAGAAGTGCAGTTGGAATGGGACATAAGCCCTAACTTGAAATACGATTTTACATAGAGTCCAGTCATTCAAAAAGTGGGAGTGGAAATATTTCTAATATATCACATAATCCAAGTCAAAGAAGATGGCTTCAAAACCCTGGACAAAAAGACTATGCTAAATGCACTTGATCATTCTTTTGCATCTTCCTCTCACACATTCATGTCAACATAACTGAAGACTGTTAGTCTTTAGCTGACAGCACTTGTACCAATAGGACTTTTTTTTTCAGAAGGATCTGATTCCCTTCCTAGATTAATTGACCCATTTTACTGCTGCTTCTGAGCTGCTGGGCTTCCCTGTAGCAGCTGAAAAGCCACTGCTTACTTATCTTTAACCCCTGGTGTGATGCTTCAGGGTCTACCCACAACAGAACTTATGAGAGCTGAGAGGACTTACCTGATATGCTTTGTGAAGACTGAAAATTTATCCCACTGACTCATGGTAACAAATCTGCTATTGATCAAGGCCAGATAAAATTGCATATGCCTGTGCAACTAGAGAGCATGGAAATGGAATTGGTTGAAAAAATATTTTTAAATGAAACAGATATAATTTGATTAGAAATAGTACAATTCCTCATGGGACATGGGGATTTAATTTTTGTTTTAAAAATAAATCCCCAAGTTTTTCCAGCAAAAGAACAGATTAGACAAAGTGCTGGAGACTAAACCCTACAGTGAACCAGTTTTAACCCAATTCTCTGTGGAATTATTTGTGGTACACTACAAAATACTACAAAATATTTGCATTATTCTTGAGAAGGCTGTGAGAGGCATTCTTGGACACTAACCATCAGTCTCCATTCAGAGAAAGTGGTCTAATCCTGCCATCTCCAGAACTGAACAAAGAGCAAACTCTCTCCTACTTCCTGCATTTGCTGCTGCACTCTAGAAACAAAGCTGGCCTTATTCTGAGTTCAAGACAGTCAGATGGCACATGCATTTTTACATAGAATTACTGGCAATTAAAAAGAAACACTTCTACTACAAAAGGAAGCTCAAGACAGGTGACCTGGTCTGTCTGCTGCATGCAGCTCATAAACTAGTTATGTAAAAAATTTCATGAGAATTTGGTAGAACACTATATATTGGCTTCACATTAATTATTAAAAAAGAGATTATTTAATCTGGAGTCTCTTAAAGTAGAAGACACATTAAATAATCAATAAATACATGTTCTTTTCTCTGGAACATCCTATATTTATGTGATAAGATTTTTTCCATTTCTTTTTTTATATACTTTTACTGATACAGGATTCTCCCCACCATCCCGCCCACACAAAAACTTTATCATCTATCTATCTATCTATCTATCTATCTATCTATCTATCTACCTCTCCCTTTCTGCTCCTTAAGCATTTGATAAAACAAACTGTATTCCTTCTCGAAAACATACTGGTGGAGTAGCAGTTGTTCCCTAGGAAGACCTGCCCGGTGAGAGCACTGATTGTGGGGTAATTGTCTCTTTTTCTGTTTCTGGTACCTCTCCCACTTAGGCTGTGTTGTACAGCCTTGTATTCTACACAGAGTCGTGCCACTGGTGCTTTGTGCTTGGTGCTATATGTTTCTTTTTGCATTTGTTCCAAGTGTTTCAACTGGGCTATCTGTTCTTGGTACTCTGTTTATGGGTAAAAATTTCAGCTGTAAGAGTAATACTTTTTCCAAAACCAGGGTTTACAGAAACAAGGGTGAATTGTTCAAAACATTCAGATAAAAATTTAACATCCACCCATCTTGGAAAAGGCACTTAAAATTTTTGAGGAGTTGCAAAGGGCTGAGTTTTCTGTCATCCATAAAGAATTCTTGTCCCAACGCATTGAACTGTGAAGCCAGGGAAAAAAAAAGAAAGTTTGTAGATTCTCAGTAGCAATTTGCTAGTGTTTGGCAGCAAAATTATCCTAATTTTCCAGTCACACTGATCCTCCCGACTTTTGTGTGGCAGACAGCTTGCACACCATCACAGAGCTGAGGCATTTTGTTACCCTAAAATGTATTCCTTATTTTAAAACAATATCCCTAGAGACATGTGACATTTTACAAGATGAGGAAATGAGAACAACAGCAGCAAAATTAAGATAATTCTTCTTTCTTTTCCCTCTTCCAACACATCTCTTAATGAAAATTATCAAATCCATGGTACAATCCAACTATGCTCAACTGCATAACTACAGAATTGCATTTTTGGGTCCTGGGAGTAGGATGAACAGAATTAAATCAGCAATGTACTTCCAAATATAAGCAGCAGCTCTATTAGAAAAATATTTCTCTAGTTCACTTGGCAAGGTAAACCCTTCCCACTTTAATACAGTAATGTCTAAGTCCACTTTCTATATAATGCAATGAAAATAGATACAATTTAGTAAAAAGAGAATTTGTCTTACTGTATTTCATAACTGCTAAATATGTGTCTGTGTGTTTGTAAATACAATTTCTCAGTGTCCAAGAATTAAATCCTTGCCTCATAATGCTAGTAATAATAATAATAATAGTAGTGTCCTTACATTCCATGGAAAATAAAGATGGTCTATTACTTTCATTAGGCACTGGTAAGGGAGTGTGCACAGGTCACAGTATGCAAGCTATTAAGATTGAAGGCATCTGCACGAACAGCCTTGACTGCTTTTTAAAGGCTAAGCTGCACAATTTGTCTTTCATTAAGAGCTGTTGTGCAGTTTTGTGATTTGTAGCCAGCTCAACTGAGCTTCTAGAGTGTGTACTTCTATTTTGAGATCTTGTCAATAAACAAATAAGACATATGCTTCAGTGAGTCATCTGAGCAGAGCAGACTATCACAAGAATCAGTTGACCTGTACTTCCTTCCTGCTACTGAATCTTTCTCTACCTTTTCTTGTTAGCACAAAGTGTGTCCCTGTACACATCACAAAACAGAGAAGCCAGGGGTGGGAAGACAAGGTCTCTTTCATCCATATGGGTTTATTTGTGTTGTGCTGGCACCGTTATAGTCATACAGTAACCAACATAAATTTTTAGTTTTATTATCACCTCTAAAAAGAGACAGAAATGTGAAAATTGAAGCCAGAAGGTTTGTATCACAGGATTAATTAGGCAGGGCCAAGTGGAGTCACACTCCTCCTGGCAGTGAGTGCCTCAAGAAGGTGCCTGCCTTCAATTATGGAGTGCACAAAGCAATTAAAAACCCTGTTTCTTTTTCCTGGGGTGTTGCTTGTCAAGAAATCTTTTTTCTTTCTTTTTTCTTTCTTTTTTCTTTTTTTTCTCTTTTTAATTCTCTGGAGTTCTGAACTGGTTTGAGGTGTAATCTGCTAGGGTAGATATTCATGAAAAATTGATTTAGCTGAAACCTAAGTGCAATAGGTTTAAAATAAACCTGAAAGGAATGAACAGTGTATTTCTTGGCCGAAATTTTATTGGCCATTTTTTAAATACACACACACATGCACAGACCAGATAGTTAAGGACCCAGACATTATGGATCTCCAGGAAAGAATTTTGTCACTGGGACACATGAATCAAATCAGCCAGCCACTCTGTGCATTTCCTTAAGCCATACAGCACTCTTGATTAACCTTTTCCTCAGTACTTTATACAGATAAATGAAAGTTTCTGAATGGCAGGGTTGTGTGTATGTGTCAGTTTTAAACATATGTTTCAGGCAGCCATTTTCCACAGTCCATTGGAAATTAGTACTCTGTTTCACCTGTACCTAGTTAACAGGATGTGATAGCCTTTCTCTGGATTTATGAGCCTCTTTGCTCTCCTGGTGCTACCAAGAGCTTTACCACCATCACTGACTCTGACCCTTTGTACCAGAACTCGATATCTGATTTTGTGCAGCTGGACCTGCACATTAATGCTTTTGTCACATTTTTTTTAAACACCCAGCTAACTCCTTCCTCTCCTGTTATTTCCCATGACAGATAAATAATTCAAAATATAATATAAAATATGGTGTGTATCTGGTTTGAATAGTGCTCTATCAAGATGTGTTTCAGCTATAGCAATGACCTCATACTTCCTGTTGAGTAGGGAGAAGCAAAAAGATATTTAAATCAATAGAATAAGGGAGCCATAGCAGTAGATACTGCAGTGCATGTGAGTTTTCTTCACAGGTATTGTATAACAAAAATTGTATGATAGGACAGTAAAAGGACGTAATAATGACCACTGGTTTACTATTGTTTCTAACATTGGAATGCCTATATTCCCAGGCTTCCTCATTAATGTTGCCTAAGAAGTAATTACATTTTTGAACAAAAAAGTAGTGGGTAACGGAGATTTTTTTTCTCCCATTGTGCACTTTAATTTTATTATTCCCTAGTTTAACTATAACTCACAGAAGAATGAGAAAATTCTTTATAAAGGTCATTAAATAAATGCTGCTGGAACAAATCTTTAAACAGGATCATCACTGAAATAGGAAGTTATGCATACGGAACACTTTTACTTGTAGTACAGATTAAACAGTTGGCAAAATAAAGCTTTAGATTGCCAGACATTATGTGTCACTAGAAATCAATTCTGACAGATTTTATTGAGGCTTTTACCCATATTATTGCTGCTATATTTTTTTTTCAGTTAAAAAAAAAGAGGAAGAGGATTGACTTTTTCATTATGGGTCAGCCCATTTGGCAAAGGCTATCCTGTCACATGGCACACTTTTATACCCATTTTGATTTAGTGTGCATAGTATGTTTATCAGTGGTGAATGTCAAGATGACAATAGTTTCACATTTCTGAGCCAATGCCAGAAGAACTCTGACACGTTCTCTTGTGATTATTTCAAGATATTTTAAAAAGTTGCAGCAATTTCACCATGCGCATAAAACAAAACACAGCAAAGACTTTTTTCTTTCTTTTCCAAAGTTATTTTTCATTTGCTTGATGAACCTTAAATAACTATTTCTTAAAATTAACTGGCAACTAGGGGATACCAGAGCAATATTCTTTCACTCTATTTAATGTCTTGTCACAGGTATAAAACCATAAATTTAGTGCCAGTGGATTTTGGAGTTAGGTTGCTGTATTACTTACATGTTGTTTTCTCAAAAGGTCATATACATTTGTACATACAAAGTCCAGTATTTTTGTAAAAAGCCTTCAATTTCACATCAGTCGGGAGTTACTGGTGCAATTTGCTTAAGGAAATATATGTACATACATGCATACACACACACCAGGACAGTCACAGAAGTATATAAAATAATATATTGCATTCGGATTGAAAATCTGATCCTGGTATTAACTGTCTTTCATACTGCAAAGAGTAGATAGGACTCAGTTGCAATACTTTTAGAAATAATTAGGAAAGGTTGTTACATTCTTAGTGCAGCTGCCTTGGACCCTGCTGCCACACGATGTCTCTGAGGCCACAAGTTTTGAGGTCTACAGAAAGAGTGAGAGTCACACTGTTGGCAAAAAGACTTATAATGGACTGAAAAAAACACCAAAGAATCAACAGCTTTACAAGTGTTTTAGGATATTCACCAGCAAATAACAAGCTGAAAAATAGGCTGTGGTTCCTCTCTCAGTAACTTTATTCACCACTGCAGGTGGGTCAAGAGTGAGCTGAATATGGTGTGTTTCAACCACTAACACTGAAACTTGTCTTTATAAAGTATCTCTGTACTGGGAACTGAGGCTTCATTGTGTGCAAAAGATCAGTCCTGCCAGCTTTAAGAAGCAAGAAACACATTTTTTAGGTATCCTGCTTATTTTTGATTATCTTTCCTCCTCTCCTTAAGTTTTCTTTATCCAGTCTTCAAGACAAGTTCAAAAGGCTCATTTGGTTAAGATAGCAACAAAGGATAAGGATAAAATTGTTAAACTTCTGACTTTGCTTGGTCTGTCTGGGCAAAGGCAAAGGGCTGAAGTCTCAAGTAAACAAATATGTTGTCAAACTTCCTGTGAAGCCTCATACTAAAGAGATTATAAGAAAAATAATTAGGAGCAAAAACTTAATAACATAAACCAAACAAAAAGTGAAACATTTTGGAACTCGGTTCTCATTTTGATTGAGGGTTCATGCTCATGCATTGTGATTTTTTCTGGCTATTAAGATTATACAGATGCTCTCCCTAGGCATTGCACAGGAACCACCAGATTGCAGACTGATGGGGTGGGCCTTGCTGGGGTGGTGCAAAGCATTGACTTGAGACCTGCTGTGAGGTGAACTCCCCTGTGGAAACCTTTGAGAGGAGCAGGGGATGCATTGCTCTAGCCCCCTTACTGCTCCTTCCTGAAAGGCCAATACTCCTCCATTATTACATGTGTGTGTCTTTCTTTTATGCTTCATATTGCACTATACAGCTTTATACATTTACAACATGTGCATTTATCTGCCTAAAGGGAAAGATATTTTTCTTTTGAATAACATTAACAAAATCAGGCTTCATACAGTGATTTGCTTCATTTACACATAGATAAAATTTATGCAGATCTGTTGTGAGACCAAATTTTTTTCAGAAATTTTTTAGTAGGTAGTGACTATGATGGTGTCAGATTTAGCAGCTGTTATGTTTCAAGCAGGAGCTCTACATGCGGCTATTTGGGAAAAAGGGATACAAAGAGTAGAAGTTTGAGGTGTGAGACTGTTTAATGGGAGATTCTCCCAGGTTCCTTTATTACAAATATTGAAAAACACTAATTGAAATCCTTAATAATAAAAGAAAGATGCAATATTGGGAACAGAGACATTCAACTGGAATTTTGTAGAGATGTAAGACAGGCAAAACTGCAAGATATTAAAAGAAGTAATCAATGTGCCTCTTGTCATTTTAGGGGCTATTTTTGAGTAAAAATAATTGTACTTATATCTTTCCTATTCTTTCTTAATTTCAGCAGATAATTTTTAATAAAATTATTTTTTGAGGATAAAACTCAGTCTTGACGTGGGGTATCTATCATATGAATTAAAGGTCATTATGAACTAGGAATTCTACTGTTTGTGTGTTAATGACATCCAAAGCTGTGGTCACTTCCAGAAATATTTTTCAGGACTTCACTTGCATAACAACCTTTTTTTCTGCCTTTTTTTTTTTTTTTTCAGAAAGGAAAAGCATCACTGTGAGAGCATAAAAATCAGTTTTTATAAGATTTTACACTAAGATACACACAGAGTCACCTAAGAAGTTATTTAATAAATAATTCATCAGATTAGATAATTTATTTCTAAAATAAGGGCAATTTCAGTAAATATTATCCTATTTCAGAAATATTTGTATTGAGACGATAAGATATGACATCTCTATCTGCCAGAGGAGTGGAGGGAGTCATCCTTAGTCAGTCAGTATGAGTAAAGGAAAATAAAAGGTTTATTCAGTTCTTTGATGGATAGGCAAGATATTTTTCAGTGTTTCCCACTTTTGCTTTGTAAGACAGAGTCAAATCATATAATTTGTCAATCATCACTTGTAGGACTGCCTTATTATTTTAAACTAAATGTAAAATGTAGACATATCTTCATATCTGTAGAGTCCAACCAGAGTACGTGTTTCTTCCATCACCTGCTCCAAGGACCATTTATCGGTGCACTCAGAGGTGTTCACCTACTTCAGCCATAGCTCATGATGTTAAGTGGTGACTAACACCACATTTTAACTGTCCATTATCTGTTACCACCAATTTAAATTCTGGGAAAAGTTGCCTTATAAATGAACATCCTCCTTTGGCTTTTATATAAAATACTACTACTCTAATAATAATGCAAGTCCATCATCTTTAATAAATTAAACAGGACCTTCATTCTCTTTTAATAGCAATACAGGAAGTCTAAAACTTATTCTTCAGCCCTTAAATTTAGGGGAACACTAAAGTAGATGCAAATTCTCAAACATAATAGTATTTCTGGTCAGCTACATAGAAAATTTCACTAAATGGCCAAGGGAGGAGACCACAGTTTCTAACTAGATCCAAATATGTCAACACTAGCTAATAAATTTTGATCGACTGGTTGTTCTTTGGTGGGGAATGAACTAAATGAAGGACCATGAAAAAGAGATATATAATAAACTAAAACTGCAGCATTGGTTTATTCTCATATAGTGTCTGTGTGATGGATTAAAAAATAATAACAACTTTCTTCAAGGTTCTCATCAGAAAAATCAATTTGACTGAGACACAAGGGTTTGTTATTACTATTTTTAAGCAAAAGCCTTATTGACAGGAATTTGTTTTATAAGAAAATACCATATAAAATTATACTCCACAAATAAATATCCGAAAATGAAGGAAAGTATTGTATTATGTATACTCCTCAAAAGGCAATTGCAAAATCTAGTCACAATACACAGAAAATGTCTGTATTTTCCGGTTTCTACCAATAAAAATTTTTAACAGAAAATTTTTAATGCATTTACACCATAAATAAAAAAAAATATAAATTTCCAAGAGACACAAGTACTTGCAACTCATCTGATACATGGATTTCTTTTTTTCACTAATTTTAAAAAACAAAACACACATGCAAAAAATCTCACCCCAAAACACAGCAACACTGTTTTGTATATCTTGTAGGACAGAGCCACAATTTCCAGTGGACAGACAATGAGTTCTGTATTAAAGGCTAATGCATTTATATATTTTCTTGCAGATATGAAAGTATAGTTATTATGAACTCATTTCTAAAATAATTAATGCAGGAAAAGAAGCAATCTTAGAAATTATTTTCATTAGTTGATTTGGGGGAATGTAGAATGATCATATTTTTGAGGGTAAAATAATTACTTCAGTGAAGTAAATAAAAGTTTTACTACTGATTTGAAAAGCACAGAACTTTGAAATATATTTCTGTGAATTAAATCATATGTACACTTAGAGATCAAAGAAAATGGAGACAGACAATGCAAATGTGTTTATGAGAGTTTCAAATGCAAAACCACTCTGCCTCAAAGGCACAATAAGTGTTGCCATCCCTTACAGATTACTGAGGATTGTGATTTCTGAGGCTGATACCTTGAAAATCCATGTAAACAGAACAGATTTAACCAATACGTACCTACAACCTAAACGTATAAAAAGAAACGTTTTCCCTTTTTGCTATATGTGTTATGGGCAATTGCAATAGTGTGCTATAGATATTGCAAACTGTGTTCATGAAGCCTTGGATATTGCTGTTTGATGCTATTTGCTTATAATGGTGCGAATGTAATTATAAGTAGAACAGATATTCGTCTTACTTGATGTGGTGAGAGATTTTTTCAGGGAGTTTTGTTTCTTATTCTTCAACTGACTCTTGACTGGGCTGAGCAATCTTACTGGAGAAGTGTCAGCTTCAACCAAGTTTTCCCCACAGTGGCAGTATTTGCTTTCTCCCTGGAGCACACTTAAAGCCTGGCTGCCCTTTCTGTCCCGCTGCCTGGAAAGGTACTAGCTGTGCTGCAGGAAAAGATCACAGGGCAGGGGACAGAGCCCTTTCTCTTTTGACAGTTATACCCTTACTTTCAGTGTGAATTGGGTGGTCCTGGAGGTTTCTGCTCAGCAAACTCCTCTCCCATCTTGTGGCAGTTTTGCTGATATGAGGCAGACAAAAGAATCAGGATCCCTTTTACAAGGCTGCATAGTGGAGGAATTACAGGGTAAGGAGTAACACGTGCCCACACTGCTGCAACAGTGACATGCTTGACTTTAAGCACAGGCATAATGTCAGTTATTTACAAATAAGTGAATAATAGGAATGGACATTAGTGTTGTTTACGAGCTACAGAGGAGGAGTTATTTTATTTGTGTTGTGTAAGACTTCTGCTTTATTTCAGAGGTTTTCTTTCTTTTCACGACATTTCATCACTTCTCATTTCCCCCAAATTAGATTGTAAACCAAAGCGTTCATTCTTTATTCCAGTCTCACAGAAAAAAAAAAATAACAAAACCCCTGTAAAATAAACATTGCTGGTATCTACATAATGCATAGATTCCAATGTACAGTTTATGCTCATTAGTACATAGTTATGATGCATTGGTAGAAATAAGCTCAGTAATGTTGGCAACAGAGCAAGAATATTGTTTAATGTGTAAACAGATAAAGCTAGATATAAAGTGTTTGAAAATAATTATAATTTTTTTAGGTAAAACTTAATTCCTTAATTTTCATTCACAATAGGGAAAACTAAGGAAATACAAAGTTGTAGAAGATGAAACATCATCTTCGGAAGTGACTTCATCATCAGTTGTTAAGACTTTAACTCAGAACATGTTCCTAGTTTAGCTAAAAATTCACTGTACACCTTAATCCATGTCACATAAGATTATTCTGCTGTGTGACACAGATGTCGCTGAAGGCTTCCAGAATATGTGAGATTACTTTTGTTCTTCAGACAATTAACAAGATTTCTGTCTTACCCTCTGTGACAGTTACAGAAGTACTGAGCTTATCAGAGACAGAATAACATAAACCTTCATACGTGAGCATGTGTAATCATTTTATCGTGATGCTCTCAAACAGTAATATTTTTCCCTTCTTTTCACTTGAACAATTTCTGTTAGAATTGTTTAATGTCAATGGTATTTCAAGCAGACTAGAATAAATACCAGTATTCAGCAGCAAATCAGAGAAACAAAACAAACTAACAAAAAAAATAAAACAAAAAAAAAAGTTTAAGTTGGCAACAAATGGAAACATGTTTCAGAATATTTCCAATTTTGAAGACCACTGGCACCAGGATTATAATTTAAAAGTCTCAATCTGCCATAACACAGTTGGAAATTTCAGCAAAAAATCTTGAGGAAAGTGAAAGCAAAGGCACAGGACTATTGAGGTGCAAAATGAATAACATATATATAACTCTTATAAAAAACCCCCAATACAGTCCACAGAAACTGTAGTCTGAACCACCCGTGGTATTCTCCGAATGAATTAACCCTACCTTAGCCTCTTGCACACTGTAAGTACAACGATACTGTAGGAATATTAGGTTCAAAGTTATGATTCGGGAGCTTGAAACATGGATGTTTAAAGAGAAATAGTAACTACTTTTAGCTGATAAAATTCTCTTCTGGAGCACTCTGCTGATTAACAAAGCTGTCTGTGAAATTCATTATGCCACCAGAAGATCAGAACAGAAGAGGATAAAATGTCCATTCGGAGATCAGAAAATTGATTTTGCTGGTTAAAAAAAGTCTTTTCTCCACAGAATAAATGTGTTGTGAAATTCATTAGAACTGAGCTATATTCTGCAAGCACAGTCTTTTTTTAATACCAATTAGTACTTCATTTTAATTGCACACCAGTATAACTCCTTGAGGATGTATATAAGCAGGCTTATGGAAAGCTGAAAGAGACACTAAATGTCATAACTTCTCTAAGAGATAGTGGTGTTGTTATTCAAGGGTTTTTTTGAGTCCTATGCAAAGTCCTCAACAACTTGGAGAGTATTAGAAGCATCTGTCCTCTATCCTCCTTTTAAACTACTGTGGCTGAGACAGTGATTAGAGATGGAGAAAAAGGTTCTTCTTCTGCTAGTAATACAAAGAACTTACTTCCCTGGCTCATTTGTTCTCCATCATAGATTGGCATCTTGTCAGTAGGTGCTATAAATATGTCTGTTGGAAAAGATCAAAAGGCTACTCAGTGATGAAATTTAGCACAAATATGGTATTGTTTATTTTCTTCCTTACAAATCCTTTATGTTGAAATCAGCTCTTTAAGTTCTAGGCAAAGTTTAGGAGCCACTCAAAGATAATTCTTAAAAAGAAAAATAAAATAAAAGCAGAACAGCCTGCTGTCAATAATATTGATAAGAATTTCACCTGAAATTATAACTTGCTTTCTTAGGGCCTAACTCATATACACCATTATTGCTTGAGATCTGAATCACATTGTTTTATTCAGCAAACTTATGTGCTATAACAGACCTTGAAATAGTGCTAGACAGTCTAGAAACAGTACAGTGGAGACAACATTATGTGCACATATATGTTATTCATTCGGACACCGTTTCCCATTATACACTCCAATCCAGTCTACCATGAGCAGGGCTCTGCATCCAAGAGGACCAGCTGTATCCTGTTATACAATGACATCCCTTGTCCCACTCATCAGATGGGTGTGACTCATCTTTTGCTCCCTCCCAATAAAATACCTGAGAACCAACTCACTGCTGACAGAAACCCAGTGGCAGAGTACTGACTTCCAATGCCGAGAGAGGAGCCTAGGCAGACCTATGGCTCTGAAAATTCATAGACCTGGTTTTTTGTAACAAATGTTATTTCATAACTGCAGCAAAACTACAAAGCCCTTTAAGTCTACATCTCCTGTGGCACTGCACTGCCCTATGTGCTTTTTTGGCTTTTGGAGCCAATTGTCTGTGATCCTCCCCTAGTGACATCTTCAAAATCTGGGTTTAGGGGTTTTTTTCTGCATGGTGGAAGTTATAGAAGGCTCTCAATCCTTAAATGTGTCCTCCTACAAATTAGGTATATTACTGGTTCCAATAAAAGCCTAAAGAGAAGCTACTTTCAAACCACACAAAAGAACCTCAATTTAAAGTACTACAAAACTTAGAGAAGAGGTCTACGTATATGAAAATGGTGAAAGCTTGAACATAAATAGCAAGTTGCTGCTTGGAGTGCTGAGTGAGAGATTTTGGCTGAATGACTGACTAAATGCAAATATTGCTGCATTTGCTGCTTTTAGTGCATAAGGACTCAGTTCAGAGACTAGTTAAAATATCTCACCAAGCTCAGGATAGGATAAATTATTCCACCTAGCAGGATCATAAGAAGGTCCAAGTGACCCAGTACCCCTAAGGTTTGTTTGGAGTGCTTCTTTTTCTGGGCTAGTGGTGCAACATCGTGTAGTCTTTTAGAAAATGGGTGAAGTAATGAATGCAAACTTAGTAATATTCTGTAAGGTTCAAGATGTGTCCTAAATTCAAAATAAAAATAAAGCATTATTGCTGTAAAAGAAATAAAGGGATCTCCAAGAACCTTACATAATAAAATGGTAGTAAAATGAGCTAACTCTTGAGCACAATGGCTCATTCTTGGTCACAAACATGCTGAGTTTTATGTAAATAAATCTACAAGAATTTTAATGACAGTGTCTGTTCTGGAGAATAGGATTTTTAAATTTTATTTGATCAATGTCGGAGAGAATAAAATATCAGAACTATTATTTTCTATTAACTGTATCTGGCATTGGCATAAGCAGTCTACTTTGCCAATGAGATGAGTCTGTAAAGAAGTAAGAAAAAGAGAAGAAAGTTTGTCAAACTTAGTAAAAACTTTATGATCTATGTATAAAAGGCCTCACTTACTTGCACCTTTTTGTTTGAAAATATTTTATAAAACCAAAATCCTGTTGATACTGTTGAGGTAAAAAAAATAATAAAATCTCACACATATAAGATTTTGAATGTCTGGCTCATCACAATTTTAATTGTAAATCCCAGGAAATGCAGAATATGAAAATTAAATTAGGAAGTGCTCAATGGATTGCAGAGTAGTAAATTTTATTAAATTTCTTTACAAAATAACATTTGGAAAATAATTTAATAAAAAGCTGTATGTGCTTTACTAAGAAACAACAAAAAAGGTTCAAGCAGTTTTTAGTGTATCTAGAATATTTTTTTGCAATGCCAGTGGTCTTAGGCAAACTGTGCCTCAAGAAAATGTGAATTGATCAAAACATATGTACCTTTAATCTAATACATAATTTATGTATAGATTACTGAAAATACAATTTATGATAAAGCAACAGCATGATTTTTTAAAGCTATTTTTTATGGACACGCTTCATGACAATATAGCGAATTTTTAACCAGTCTTGGAGAGCTGCAATCTAGTGTTTGTCACAGATGACATATTAATTTCAATTTTTTAAAAAATGTAGTATTCCCAAACTGTATAGACGTAGGTAGTACTCTTAGCAGAAGTCACAACCTGCTGTCCATATCTGTTCTGCTGTAAAAATCCACATTTTACGACACAGGCAAAACATTAAATTTACATGTGCTTTTTTCATATTGACGTACATGGCTCTCACACCAAGAACATCTATTTTTTAAAAGGTTGGCTCTTGGAGAGACAAATCAGAAGTCTTCTCATATTTTTGCTTCCGTAGCAGTATTGTGAACTAGGTATGAAAAGAAAGAGAACTAGAAAAATACACATTTTCTATGTACCTTGGAATAACTGCAGTGTTAGATCTCATTGCTGAAATACATAGGGCTTGTGCTATTTGGACAAATAGGATGAAGATTTCTGTTTTGACGTGAAGACAATATTAAACCTGAATTTAATCATGCTGGTCCAATCAATATTGCAGTATCATCTTTCCTATTGCAGTTTAATGAAAGACAATGACATCAATATATAGATCTTCCTTTCAGGATAGTTATCATTCTATAGGGCTGTTGCAATGTCCTAAGAGCAAGACCTCCAAATCCTCCTAACCCAAAATCTCTTCCACCACCAACCTGTGGCAGTATTTTTCTAAGTCACCTTGCGATGGAAGCCTACTGAGTGAACAGCACAACTAATTTGGACAAGACTTTTCCACCAGATGAAAAGAAAATTCCGATGTTAAGCAGCAAAATCTCACTTTTTTTCTACAGGACACTGTTCAGTAAAAGCCATTCAGAGTCCTTCAGCTTTTGTTCATGAAACAGCTGGAACACTTCTTAGATTGATCCACTTGATTAACTTAATTAGTATGACTAATAATATTAATAGCAGAGAGTTTCTCATTACTACATTATTTGTAACACTGTCAGTGGATATATCCAGTTCATGAAATGCCTAAAAAAAAAAAAAAAAGATTAAATCATGTAAGGTCTTGTTTTTAAGTCCTCTGATATTGCCAAGAACAAGAATAGCACGTGAGACATCTTGCAGATCTCATCATCATGAACTCAGAGTGATAGTTCTGAAGACATTGATGTTATCAGCTCAGGAGACTGTCTCATACAGAGGACTCACTCCTCACTGTCCTAGTGCCTTACTTAATAGCCTGGATGCTTCTCTTTAATACAGCAGGTTGCCTTACATTCCTGAGGATCAGCAGATAGTGCAGGAAGGCTTTTATTTCATGCCTCATTTCTTCCAATATCCTTGGAATGACTTACCTCACTCACATTCTCCTGGCAGTTGTGGAAAAAGAAGAGAGTTGCAAATGAATTGTTATTTCCTGTATGTGTGTACACAGGTGTAAACATCACAGCACAAGGGATACAGAGCAAATTTTTAACAATAAATATTTCAGTGATGAAAATTGTTATTTTAGCAGCCCTCAGTCCAAATGGGTGGGGTGGCCAAATGCCTGTTAATTAGCTGAAGGGAAGTTTTAGTCAGTATTAATGTGATTCAAAGAAAAATACTATTGATTTAATTAGGGTTAATTGGTGGTTCATCAAGGAGGAAGATTGCCTGCCTTCTATGCCCCAGAAAGGCCAACATGCTGCTCCTGTCTGAGACACAGCTGAATTGCCTATGTGTCACTCAATCAATATCTATACGATATTTAACATCTAAGAACCAAAATTTTTTGAATATTCCCTTTGAATATATCCCCTTGTTCAAATGCAAAATGGGGGACATATGGACTAATCACATTTCTATTGTGGATCTGTCAAATCACAAAATTTTTGTGAAAACTACAGGAGTTTTACAAGAAAATCAATTGCCTGCCAGCGAAATATGCTTTGCCTTAATATGGTAAATCCTAATGGTAAATCCTAATCATTTGGAATTGAGTTTTGTTCAATTTTCAGATTTTATTTTAAAAATTTTACCTGGAGACCAGGTAGAAGATACAGCCAGCCAGTAAAAAAATTAGTAAATTAAATTAATCTGTAACTTTCTGTAATATAAAGTGTTATAATGATCAGTAAATAAATATAAACAATACAGGCACTGAAGAGTTTCACAATTAATTTAAATTTAGGAACTCATATCTTTTCTAAATAACTTTCAATCATAGTCTGTTCTCCCCTCCAGCAGTCCATCCCAGCTTTCCATTATGAACAGTGGACTATGGTACCTGAAACCACATCTTTTGCACAGCAAATATTGCTTCAGTGCCACAACTCCTCCTTTGCTGAAGGGGCAGAAGTTCCCTTGGAAGGTGGCACTCCTGGCAAGCGTTTTTGGTCAACTCAGCTCATTCAAAAATGTGACAAGCATGACAAAAGGGCCGAAAGTTGTTGTACCTACTGGCTCTGCCATCCCTAGTGCTGCTAAGAGGTTGGATATGGTAACAGACTGTTGCCTTTTTTTCTTCAGGCAGATGTAAGTTCACTAAATACACCCAAAGTCGAGCAGACGTGAGCCAGTGGTGTACATAAAACTGGAAAGCTGCAATTCATAGGAGGTTGCTCTTATAATACATGTTAGACTTGAACAATAACATTCCAGTAATGTTTAGTCAACAAGAATGGCAGAGCAATAGACAAGGGAGGTAGAGTAAAACTCAGTTTCCTACAGCAGCATTGTGTGATATATCTAAAGTCAACTGCAATGTGGAATTTCAGCTTTTTGGCTTTGACTACAAATTCACAACTACCCTAAGAGAAAAACCTGCAAGGAAAGAAGATTTAGAAATAAGAAAGGAAAAAAAGGCAGACAAAATGTAAAACTGAACCAGCCCTGTTTTTTCTTTGTCTCTTCTTCAGTCTTCTGCATCCTTTTGTATTCTGTGTTGAAACCAGAATCAACTATGCAGTATTTATAGTGATGTTACTCCCCTGATAAAGTATTGCACAGGCTGTGGCAACAATCTAGGGCTCAGCAGGGAAGCTGTGAGACAGCTATTTTTGTAATGTTTAAAATTATACTAAATTAATAAAAATAAAATCTCCTGCTGGGCTTCCAGTTTTAAATAGCACATTGTGGTGTAAATTATCAGAGCATCAGGGTTCTGCTAATTTAGTACATATTATAACACTGAAGATGTTAAAAGATCATAGCATTTTTCATTTTAAAAACAACACTGAACTGGCTTAATAATTTCAATAGTTTATACTAAGAATGGCTAATATATGCTCGGTGGGGTAGAGGGAAATGGGAAAACTGCATATCATAACTTTAAAGAGTTTGAAGCTGCAATTGTTTAGAACTCTGTCAGAGAGGATTCTGCCTGTTCCTCAGATTGTGACAGTCCAACTTACTAAATTTTCACCTCCTAAAATTAGAATGGTATTTAAAAATAATAACTATACATAATTTTGTATTAAAGCAAGATGATATATTTCCTAATTTAAAAAAAAAAAAAAAAGTTTGCTTCAGAATAAGAGAAATTCCATTGTCTCATACCTGTATGGAAAACTTCTGCAAAGCAGTGCTGAAAATCCTACCAAAAAGCATATATTAGGTTAGATAGTCATCAAGCATACACCTTTTGAAACCATCCAGAAAGTACCCACTAACTTACAGAGAAGGCATGAGCTGAAAGCATTTAGTCAGATGTTGGGCAGCATGAAGTGCTAATGTGTGTGCAAGACCAAGACCTAAGCAGAGTAAAAGAGAAAGATGATGACACATGTTTCCAGAGAAACGATGCTAAAAATACAAACGTCCACTGACAATAAACCCACGCATTGGCTCCTTGGATATTTTCCCCCTACTACTAGAAACGTCTTGTGGCCATTTATCCCTTGTAGAAAAGGATCAGAGTAACAGCTAGAAAAAATGGGCCACTGTAAACCAATCTCTCTGATACAATTTTGCAAGGTTAAGCAGATTGATAATGGTATTAGTGCTTTGCAAGCACTTATTGCTGCCACCCGTGGGTACAGCTATGCCCAGAATAATGGTAATATGACATTTGTGGGGAAAGTTCAAGCAAGACAATGGGCTGAGACATCTCTTCCTCACATCAGTTTTATCTCAGTCTGCTTTTAAAATGCTAGAAGCTGTGTTTGAAAGCATGGAAGACTTATGACTACTGCTAGCATTTGTGTTTGCTCATGCCAGACTATTTATTTTCAAAAGTATTGCTTGTTAAGTAAATAAAAGACAATATAATCTTGGCAATTACTATGTTTACAGGGAACTGGAACAAGGTGAAAGTCACTGGCATTCTTGTTGAGCTAGCTGATAAAATGTGACCTGAAATAATGTGTTACTAGTGAAGTCATGCAAAAAATCCCTAGACCCAGTACACTGAGACCATGTCCTCATTGTGAAGAGAGAAATATTCATACTATGCCGTGGCAGTCTAATATGTGTGTATCATAAAATACTGAACCAGCAAATAAAAGCAAGATAACTGCAACTTCTTGGGATGACTTTTGGACAGCAGTTTTTCAAAATTTACATGCAAAGCAGCTCACTTCTTTTAGAAACCTTGAGTCTGAAAAAAACCACTTTTCAAGCCTGATCAGGTACTGCTTTGCTGTCTCACTTGGGTTTTCATAAAGGGTGAACTGATTTAGAACACCACTGAATTCAATAGAAAATCATAAAACTGAAATCAGTGTTGGTGTTGTAATGCAGAAAACTGACCAAGATACTTAAAATAATTTTATTTCTTTTATCAGAAACTGAAAATTTTTCAAAACTGGAATTTTTAATACAAATTGTAATGATTGAATAAAAGCTTGGATAATGGGGAATAATTGATTAGCAACATCTCCCTTTCCACCAATCTTGTGGCATCTCAGAAGCCCACTTGGCACCTGGGAGAGCAGCAATTGAATTTTTGGTTTTCAAAATTATTCTAAATTATTTGGATCTGGGTTTTCAATATTATATGTCAGTATCACAATAATTGCCTACACTGGATTCAGCAGCTGAGTATGAATATTAATCTTGAGTATATGAAAGAGCTCAATCTGATTTTCATTTCTGACTAGGCTTCCAAATCAAACTTTTCTTTGTGATGTCAAATTCTGATTTACTAGCCAACATTAATGACAGAGTCAGAAATTTATGTGAAAATTCCCAGGTTTTGGGGCTTCATCACTGTGAAGAGATTTCTTTTTTCTACCACTCAGCAGTTCTGTTCTTCCCTCCCAGCTGCGCAAGTGGGGACAACACCTTTCCCCCCCCTTCCCCAGAGGACTTCAGAGAGGACAAAGAGTTTTAGACCATAAGATATCTCAGGAATAGAGGCTATAAAGGTGACATCTGTAGTAGTATGAACACTGGGAGAAAGCCATGACTGAGGCCAGCTTTGCTCCTTGCTCTCTGGAGCAGGGAGGCTGTGCTCAGCCTGTCTGCTGAGGGCAGACTCCTCAGATGGGAACTCACTCTGCAAGCCATACCATGTCAATATTGTGCCAGTGAGTGTGCTAGTTATTAATTCATATGATAAATATGGTGCCCAAGTTGAGCTTATACCCTGCCTTTGTGTCATTTGTTAGTACAGTAAACTTAGAAAAGAGAAACAGGCAAAAAAGACATAGGGAAAAGGACACATAGATCCATAAAGCTAGTTGGAGATATATCCTCTTGACTAATATATAATTTTTCTCAGGTTTCTGTTGAGCCTCTATGAAGCCACGTTTTACTGACCCTCTTCCAGAAAAAATCCATGTCTAAATAAGTGGCCATGCAAATTCTTCTGGCTTTATTATTAATAAAGTAATATTCAATATTAATAGATAATTAATATTTAGAAAATGTTTGTTATACTTTGGGTACAGGTGGAATATAAATATTGCCCCTATGAACACACAGAAGGACAGGTTTTTGTATTTTTTTTCAACCACAACTCACAGTCTTGGCAGGGAAAATGCACAGATACATGGCAGAAGCTACTTGCACCTTACCTGACACACTGGAATAACCTGTGTGATGACATATTTTTTTCTCTATGGAATCTAACACGGTTCTAAAAAGGCCTTTAGCTCAGAAGCGTCCCACAAAGCTTTATGTTGGAAGCTTCTGTTCAGCCCACAGACTGGTTGTCTGAGTTTTCACCATTATTCTGAAGCACTGTTTATTCTCATTTCCAGCCCTTTTTTTCTCCCTGTTTCATTCCTTGTGCTGGCATGTATTCATATGGATTTTTTTTTAACTGTTATTAATTACAGATGATGTTTCTTCTTCACACTTGACCGCAAAACCAGACTGAAATGGACATTTATTGAATGGAGATGCGATGTAGTGCACTACCAGTTCATGTGCTGCTCAGGCAGATTTTGAGGCCTTCCTTCCCCCTCCACTGATCCATAATTTATGAAGCTCAGGAGCTCTGTCAAAAAATTGAAACTACAGCTCAGCGGCACTAATTGCCACTTCCATCATTAACACTGATTCATTCTCCCTTGATGCAACCTAACCAAGGAATAATATGACAAAGAAATCTTACGCTCTCTAAGACAGACAAATAGTTACCACTTCTTACCAGATAACTCTTTCAAAAACTAAATAAATACAAAATTATGAACAACAGCAGAGAACATTGGCATATCCCAGGACTGTGAGTATGCCCATTTATTTAAAGGATGGTGAAAATATTGGGAGGAATAAGAATGTGGCCACAATTTATCATTTAGAGAATTTTTTTCAAGACACCAGCTTTGTTGCAAGGAGTCTGAGATGAGATGAATGGTGCTAAGAAAGCACACAAGATTCTGGATAGCCCATTGTCCTGGAGAAAAGGAGGAATAAGGTTTCAAAATGCATTTCCAGATGCAATGTTGAATCACAGTCTTCATGAAGACAGCCTCACATGAGACATTTGTGTGTATAAAATGAAGTACAACAAAACACAGTTCATTTCTTTTGTCAAGTGAATAAGAGACAGCTCATTTGTCAGGAACAAGTAAAAAGCTCACAGGATTATTGGTGCTGTGACACTAGAAGCAAGATTAAAACATTTAGATAGAGCAGAGGTAGAAAAATGCTATGGAAATTTGAGCCAGTCCAAGTTCTCTAGAACCTGTTTGCAAAAGACAAATGTTTGTAGAGATCTGGCCAAGCCCCAGATGAACTAAAATTTTTGAGGCATGGTGATAAAAATGAGTACTTGCTTTCTATGTTGGCATACACAGGAGGGAAAACGTTTACTCCTCACCCAACTTTCAAAAATAGGAAAGAGATGAAACAAACTGTAAAAATTGAAGAAGATTAAATGAGAATTCAACGTAAATAACACAAATTGAGTGAGGTGACATCATATTTTTGTCTTCTGTCCATGGAGGTTCAAATCCACAAAAGCAAAAGTAGGAAGTGCAAGCACTGCAGAAGCAGAAATAATATTCGACTAGGTTATTAAAATAATAATTTACAATAATCTGCTGATAACATATATTCACAAAATAAATGCTTTTACCATTTGTTAGAAATGCATATATATATGCACTCAAAGAAAAATCTAAGTCCATAACACGGATGAGAAAGATCTCATAGAGGATCTTGATTCTGACAGTCATAACCAAATCTCTATTCAGCATAAAAGAAGGAACAATATTCCATTAGCAGAAAGGTGTTAGGTAAACTAAAAGGTTATCATAAGGATACATCTCTAGTTATATCTATCATCATTTACACCACAAAATACTAGTGTGCAGATGTACACTGCTATTAGGATAATCTTACATGACTCCTAATATGACTACAATCTTCTTCAGTGATTTCTTAGGCTTCTTCTCATTTTTTTTCTTATGACTTTTAAAGATATCTTGGAATAAAGTCAATAAATTTAAACATTGTTTGTGTTTCTTTATATTACTGCCTTTGGCCACAACACTGAAAGCCTTCATTGTTCTGACTTGACTCCTTCTGTCCTGTCCAATCTGCACTCCAATCTTCCTGTCCAATTTGCACTCCCTCACAATCATTCCTATGAACAAGGGTATGTTTCTCTTCTTTCTTTGGGTTTATATCCTAAGCCAGCATCTACTTTTACCAATTACTGATCTCTACTTCCAACCTATTTTATTTGATAAAGCAAACTACTTTGAATAAATAATGTATTCAAGTTCAGGCTTCCTGTTGTAGATTATCCATAAGGAAGGCAATTACAGCTTTGCCTAATTTTTTCTGTTTTGAAAGTGTTTACTAATTTTGTGCGAGACATTTTCACCCTGTGGCCCAGTCAGGAAAGAACTTTGTTGATATTTTGAATTAAGTCTGATGTTGATGGCCTAAAGCCAAATGTAGGAGAGTGACCCAAAAGTAAAGTAAAATGCAGGTTCGTTTAAGCTAATGAGAAGACCATATTTTGGAGACCAAATTTGTGTTGTTCGTCTTTTCCAGAAACAGTGAAGAATTTCATATTACTTTTTTAGGGTATGTAATGTGATCATAACAACATGGTGATTAAATAAAGCTGAGCACCCATTTCAACTCTTCTATAACACTGAACAAAAAGATAAAAAAGACATATAAATTAAAAAACTAATTCCAAATAATTACTGGATTCAAATTTTATTTCCTTACCTGGTGTGGCCTCATTAAGAAATGGTATTTGTTCTTGAGTTAGAACTCTTTGAGCTGGAGCTCAGGACTTTTCTCTTGTGATGAGATACCTAGAGAAGAACAAAAATATGTTCAACTTCAAATATCTAGATTTTCTGTTAATGTAAAGGAGAGTACTCTTTGGGATTGGTTTGGTGGTGGTGGTGGTGTTTTTTGCTGTTTTTTGGTGTTCTTTTCTTTTTAAGTAGTTGAAAATTTGGGATTTCTAGAAAAGGCAGAAATAGCAAAAGCTTTATAAAGAAATCTCTGCCAAAATCTCTCCTTGATTACTTTGCCCCGGCATGGAAAGTCCTTTGTAGCTTTGTTTCAGTCAACTTGATGGCCTTTTGATTTTGCCGCAAACTGCACAGTGGCTTCTGATCCCCACGAACATATTGTTTCTGCCATCTCTGAAGCCAGAGCTGTTTCATCATTGATTCTCTCAGTGGTTTCCAGCCTTCTTCGTGAGATGCAAAGCCTGTCTCTGTGCTGTGACTCTGTTCTCCCTGCCACATCCTCTAATCCAGAAATTTCCATCCTGAGCAGACCCAGTTACTCCCAGGGACAGGAAGACTGTCTCCACCTAACACATCATGTCTTTTCTTTCCTCCCCGTGACTTACTTCAACTCAGCTTGCTTTACTTTTCCCAGAGACCACCCTCTGATTATGCCTTGGACCTGCCTCAGCTATCTGCCTCTTTCATAGCTTTCTGTTAAGTTTTTCTGAGAGGTGCTGGAGCTATAAACAAAGTTGCCTAAAGCACAGGGAGGTTTACAGGCACTGAAGAGGTGAAATTGCTGTAATTCTGCTTTCAGAATACTAAGATAGGGAAAAGGTTGACAAATGTCTAGAAAAGGAAAAAGGCAAGCCAAAATCACAGCCCTTTCACAGGAAAGGCTAGTGAACACCCAGACATTTACAAAAGTGCAAGACAAGCACAGTTTCATTAATTTTGAATTATAGAAAGGAAAATAAAGTCAATCAGATATTGAAGTGTTAGACTTGGCTTTAAACAGTGCGCAGTCCAGAGCAAGATTCTCACCATTTTTCTCCAGTAAGGGATCGCTCTCATAAAACAAGAAAGAAGCTTTGTATGCTCCTATTAAAACTTTCACAGACAGCCCTTGGTATTGTTACCAGCATTCAAATCTAAATATCTTGTAAACCAAATAAGACTTAGTTAATGAATGCATATCTACAACATCCAAAATACTTTTTAGTCACAAGACATTTGAGACCAAACAAAATATCCTGCAGGTTACCCTTTTCTAAAAGCAGATTTCATGCTGCGGTTTGCATTCCTGCTCTGTGTGCCAGACTTGATGACCTCTGAGGGAATGCAAATATATAAAGATGAGCCATATTTGCACCAAAAGAGATAATTAAAGAGAGGAAGGAAATTAAAAAAGAGAAAAATGCACTGCAAATTTCAGAAAATCTACCTAATAGTGGAATAAGTGGATTGAGGGATAAATGGTCTCCCAAGAGATAGAACAGAAAGGCTATCTGCTTGGATTAGTACTAAATGGAATGAACAAAACACTAGAAATTACATTGCAAGGAATAATATTGCACTACCAGGGGAATGGTCAGGATAAGCTAATAGTACTGTTTATCTCCAAACCCCAAAACTGCAGGAGATAGTATCATGAACAACACCTTTTCATTCTCTCACTTTGTCACTCCTCTATACTCAAACTCTTTCTTTTATCCTGCCAAGAAATGCTTTTGATATGATGCGAGGATGTGTCCAGCCTGAAAGGAAGTGAAAAGAAGGACAGTCCATGAAATATTTTGGGAGAAGCACGTGGTCACCATCCTCAGGGTTTACTGCAGGTCTAGTATTTCAGCAGGTATGACTCTTCCAGCAGGTGTGACTGTTCTAGTGGGGTGTCTGTATTTTCCTTTGCCATTCAATACCTTGAAGAGATATAGGAGAGGGCTACAGAAGCTTTCGTTGCTTTGATGCAGCTGTTCTGATTGCTCATCAAACAGCAGTGATAGTCCTAGAAAAGCTGCTGACAAAGAGAATGTAGGAGACTCACACTTATGGGTTTTGTTTCTGTTTTTCAAGGGAGCACTCCCTTTTGGAAACAGCCGTATGACAGCAGGCCAGAGGGGTGACATACGTGTGAACATATGTCACTGCCCCCCGTGGTAATGTACATGCAAACATATGGCATTGCCCTCCTGGTGCATATTAGTTGTCAACAGACACAGGAAGGACCTTGCCCTGGTTGTGTTTTTTATCATCCATATGGTTTTCGATTGCTCCTGATAGCAGATAAATTACAACTACTTCCAAAATCTCTGTCTAATAATAGTTTGTGTGCATTCCAAATATAAATGCTTACTCTTTCCCTTTGGTACTTCCACAGAATTCATTGAGAACCAAGCAACATTTTTTCATTGCCCTACAGGAGTCTGATGATTTGAAAACAGAGAGAAAAAAAAGAGAGGAGTCAGCACAGACACAGCCAACAAGATGAGTATCTGGAAGTAAACATGCAGCTTGACCCCTGTAACTTGGAAGGGACTCAGAGCCTTACGGGAAGGAGAAGACTCACTGCCACATTGCATACACACCACTGTGGTCAACAGAGAAAATCAGGATAGGGGCCCAATATGAGGACACAGTGCTTCCATAGACAGACATACAAAATGATGTGATTCTATGAAAAACTGAGTTGGAAGATAACAAAGTTAAATCAGTTAGCATATGGACTCATATTTTTCTAAAGAGAAAATAATCTGCTAGACATTTCGTAGTGAAAACTCCACTGGCAGCACAGACTGCCTGTAGATGATGCTGAGGTCAATACTTTCAAAAAGTAGTTACATGAACTGTGACGATAAGGAATCCAAAGAGCAGCTACCAGTGATTCTGCATTAGTTTACTACCTTGTTGTCTATTCCAGACATAACCCCAAACCTCTAGGCAGCCACTTCAATGAGTTTCATAATCAGTCCCTAAAATGGTCTAAAACCACAAAGTGTACAAAATCAGTGTTTGTTTGAAAGCACTACTGTAAGTGACCCAAAGTCTAAAAGACAGGAAAATCACACAGCTGTCAAGCACCCAAAAGTCAATCTCCTTGTCTGTTCCCTTTCACAACCCAATGTCTCAGTCACACTATACATGCAGCAGCTGCCATTTGTTTGCTGTGCATCCAAGAACATGCTGCTTGGTTTAGTTTTTCTGTTGAGAAAGAAGAAGACATATGCATTGCACTATAACAAGCAACATTATTCTTGAAAATCAGGTCTTAGTATGTTGAAACTGAGGTTTAAGTATGTCAGGGCATAGTCAGACATCTGATCTGGCCTTTCCTGTTTGACTAGCAGAAGAATATCTTACCTGTAAGATTGGTTGTGGTGCAGATTGAGTTTGCAGAAGTGCAAAAGAATAAGGGAAATAGATCACAATACTTTTTCATTTAAAAAAAAATGCTGTGGGTTTGTGGTACTTCAATTCAGCTTAGAAGATCTTGCGGCACTGAGAAAAGTCTTCCAACATTGCATGCCAGTAAAATACATTTGAATAGGTTTATGCAGAAGCTCTCAAAACAGTTTTTAATGGAGTGTACATAATACGATTGGCATGAAAAACTCAGCCTAGCAAAGTACTCTGTGCTATCAAGAATCACAACATGGGTCCTTAGGATGATTTGGAAAGCATTTTAGGGGATCAGAACTAGTGTTATTATTGTTAGCTGGATTTAGTATAGTAATTGCAAAGAATCAAAAGCTGAGAGTTGTATACAACAGCAAATTCTACAGGGAGATAAATATTTCTCACTTTCAGTAGTTACTGAAATGATTTGGTGGAGTTATGCTCAGTGACTGTTCGAAACTAACTACATTTGTAATAGCCTAGGAATTTTATAAAAATTAACAAAGAACAAAAGTTTAGGACACATTGATGGGGTTATCTTTATCTTTCAGGTGGAGAGAACTTTATGACAGGAAACAACAATAGGTTAATGTAAACAACTTATTTTGCCTACCTTCATATTTCAATACAGTAGTTCAATATAACCACATTTCTCCAAAGACTCGTACTCTGTTATTGAAAGGTAATGGTGGGAACCAACTTAAGAACATGTAAAATGCAAGATTTTTTAATCAATGAGAAGCTATTAATTTAACCAAGCCTTCCTGTAATAATATTGAGACAGACTGTCTGCCTGTTTTTACATTATAGCTAGCTTTGCAATCTGCACAGAATCTAATGAGGTGTGTACTTTTTGTGAATATGTTGATTGAGAGTGGTCCTTAGGAATCTAATGCTGCCAAAAACTTGGTATCTCTCCCTGATTCTTAAGGGGTTGTTTGCTTTCTGGAACAACAAAGTTGTTATTTTAGTAGGAGTTGTTGACTCTTGCCACTCACTACCTATGGAACTCATTTAGTTCATCTTCACTAGATCACATTAAGCTCAGACCTCACTAAATTCAGACTTGATGCGATCCAATGGATCAGTGATCTGACAGACTCCCATGTCAAAACACACTGATGCATCACTTGACAGGTTCATTAAAGTCATTGTGCACATGTGTGGCTCTGCAGCAGCATGATTCCTCAAGTTCCCAAATAACCTCAGCCAGTATTTGGAGCAGTTCTTGACCTGACATATTTGGAGTAGACAAAAAATTCAAGGCAAAAATTTGAGGTAGACAATGTATTTTTTAAGACTTACAGAAACCAAATGGATCTTAATCTAAAAACATGCCTTAGTTCAAGCATCTTTATCCCACTTTCGTGATGTATCACTGCTGACTTCAACAGAATAGTCCACAGCTGAAATCCAACAAACAATTATGGTATTTATCAACTGTGGCTTTACCATAGTCAGATTTTATTAAAAAATTATTATTGGCTTAGAAGATACGTACAAAAGAGACATCTGCAGCTAAATATACACAAATCATTGAAAAATTAAGAAGCTTTTTGCTTGCTTATTTCTTTAACGTGCTTTTATAGCTATTTGATATATTTTTTGTTTGTACTGACTTTTTGGTGTAGTATCTGAGTGTCTTCCATTAGTGCATTAAGCAATATGACTAATCTCTGAAATATGATACATACTCTGGAAAAATTTTACTTTGTGTGTGGAAAAACAAAACAAATATACTGACACATGGAAAAAGAATCAGTGATACTTCCTCCAGTGTTGAACACAGCTGGCTGGAAAACAGGTATTTTTGAAAATGTCAAGGTTTTACATCTTGTGCTTATCCCAAATTAGAACAAAGCTGGGAAAAAAAGAGAAAAAACACTTTGTGGGTAAGACAGTTTTGCACAATCCATTAGAAGTGGGAGACAAGGATGAAATTATGTCCCTGATTGTTGGGGGGGCTTGGACTAGATGATCTTTAAAGATCCTTTTCAGCTCAAACCATGCTTTGTCTCTGAACGATTCCATGACTACAGTTCCACGAATACTCTGTATAATGACTACCAAAGCCACTAGAGGTTTTGCTGTGCAGTGTGCATGCATCATACCCAACAGTTTGCTGCTGCTTGCATTCTAGTCTGAGAAATGGGCTCTGGGAAACCGTGATGGAATTGGAACAACCTGCCCTGTGGTCGGTCTGCTCCAGCGGAGTTCATCTGCCTTCCTACGTGCTACCAATACAGAAGAAAACCAGGAAAGAGTTCAGCATATATTTAGAAAGGTCACGTGTTATGCAGTATAAAGATGGATCACATGTTAAATACTGGAACATAATGATTAGTAGGGACACCTTATTCTGTTGGTTGTCTGGTGCATTTCAATAACTTTTATCCTACACACCAGCTAGCTAACTGAAATACAATACAGAATAACTAGTCTGATGTTTGCATTTTCTAATGAAAATTTTAGATATAAAGTAATGTTAGTCTTGGAATATTTTTATTTTTGACAGAAATAAAAGGAAAGCTTTGAGTTTCTAGTGAAAGAAATTACTACTAAAATATTATGTTTTTCCACATCCAAAGTGGAGCTAATGTTAATTAAATTCTTTGAAAGTTGAAGGAATACTTAATCATGGGCTTTACTTGTAATCAAAGGAAAAATTACATCAAAGTCAAAGGCCATTTTATTGACATCTTTTGGATCAGAAATTTGCATTTTGATTTGAATGGTTCAGCTTGGCTGTTAGAAGTTTATGGTTTTAAAGACTGATTAATCAGGACCCAAGTAGATAATTTTATCTCTGTCTAATCACAAAGATAAAATATTTCTTAAAAAGTCACTATAAGCTGATATATATTCTGTTACCTGTATAATCTATACCCATTACTCACACTCAATTTGAACTTAAAAATGGAGAAATAAATAGTGACTTTCAGTCTATAGCTGGTGAAATTTTAAGTCCTCTGAATGTCTTCTAAATGTCACTCTAATGTTTCTTAGGCTGCAAAAAAGTAATGAAGCAAATCAAGTGTGTTGCCAAACTAGGCTACAATTCAGGAAAAAACTCTTCACTTCTACTGCACATTGTATAGGGGCCTGTAAATTTATTAAGGCACAGACTTTAAATCTGTGTACTAACTATTTCACATTAAAACGTATAGATGATCTGAATCCAAGAAACTCCAAAATTAATTCAGTGGCATTCCTATTTTTTATTATGGACTATTACTTAAAAGTAATAACAATAGTAATAATAAAAAATATATGTAATGTTTAGAACAAATAATTAATCAAAAATGTTTGACAAATTTGGTGTAGTGCAGACTTTTACTGTATCCTTTAGTTAAAGTGAAAAACAAAACCTAAACGAAAACAGGACTTCAGTAACCACAATAGAAATAAATACCAAATAAAAATACAGAAACCATAACCTAGGATAGTGTTTCATGGGGAAAGGAGACCTAAGGTGACTGGATATGGATATGTACCCACTAGCTAACAGTTTATGACAAATGAAACATATTTAAGTAGCCTAATTTTCTTTCTGATTTAATAGGATCCAATAAATGGAAACTGTATGGCCAGAATAATGAAAAGAGCACAAAATTTATCTCATTCTGTTGCGTCCTCTCTGTGTTCTTTTGTCCTTTGATTGCACTGGTGGATAATATTATTTTGTTCCCAAGGAAATATGTCCCTTTGATTAGGTTGCAGATATTCTCTCATTTGTCACTGTTCTATCAAGCTATGCCATGTAACAGCAGGAACCCTTGATTATTTAATTGCTTGTAAGAACTCATTAAATCTTACTATCAATCATTGGACATATGGCAAATATCACCCAATGGCATGAGAGGTTTTAACAGTGATCTGTCACTGGGGCATACCCTTTCTTTAGTAGCATAGGCCCCTTGTTTAGTTCTCTGATCATAATAATTTTTAATTAATATTGATTTGTAAAAGAGTGTTCATGCAGTGGCCTTAATCTATGGGCTCAAGGATAATCTTCTAACAGGAGCATTTGTAATTCCATATAAATATCCAGGAACCCCATCTAAGAGAGTTTAACCTTTTTACAATGTTTTGTAGATCATGTTAGTCTGATGATAACCTAATTTAGTCTTCAAAGTGGATACGGCTCATTAAGAAAAACATATAAAAACAAGTCACACAATAGGTTTTGCATCAACACCTTGATGGGATCCTATGAGCTATCTCTGATGATATGAATGCAAAAGACATTTTTCAAAATATAGAATATTAGCTATAGCTAATAGAGGTAGTGACCTGTGCAGCTACTTGTTTTGTCTATAACAAAAATCAAGTCAAAGGAGTGGGAAGAAATCTCACCAAATACTGTTTAATTTCATCACAGATCCTTAAGATTTAGGTATATATTTACACAGATGGATAGACCTAAAATAACAAAATTATTTGATTATCGCAGAAAGTCCTGCCTGGGATATATAGAGTTAAACATGAGAAAAATTTAGACTCAGCGTTCTTTGCCATCAGAATTTNTAATAATTTTTAATTAATATTGATTTGTAAAAGAGTGTTCATGCAGTGGCCTTAATCTATGGGCTCAAGGATAATCTTCTAACAGGAGCATTTGTAATTCCATATAAATATCCAGGAACCCCATCTAAGAGAGTTTAACCTTTTTACAATGTTTTGTAGATCATGTTAGTCTGATGATAACCTAATTTAGTCTTCAAAGTGGATACGGCTCATTAAGAAAAACATATAAAAACAAGTCACACAATAGGTTTTGCATCAACACCTTGATGGGATCCTATGAGCTATCTCTGATGATATGAATGCAAAAGACATTTTTCAAAATATAGAATATTAGCTATAGCTAATAGAGGTAGTGACCTGTGCAGCTACTTGTTTTGTCTATAACAAAAATCAAGTCAAAGGAGTGGGAAGAAATCTCACCAAATACTGTTTAATTTCATCACAGATCCTTAAGATTTAGGTATATATTTACACAGATGGATAGACCTAAAATAACAAAATTATTTGATTATCGCAGAAAGTCCTGCCTGGGATATATAGAGTTTAACATGAGAAAAATTTAGACTCAGCGTTCTTTGCCATCAGAATTTTAGCTACAGCTAATTTTACCTGAGGAGGTTCAAAATTAGCCATGCTCTAAAACTAAAAAAACTCTCAAAGGTGAAAGTTCACGGCAGTTGGCAAAGGAACTAGTCCGTTTTTACAATCATAAAAAGAGTGATATTTGACCATTGTCTTGTCTTTACCTCTACTGGACTCACAACCTTTTACATACTTTGTTTATTAGTATTACTTGGAAGTTGCAGGAAACAAAAGAGAAAAGCCCGACCACAAAACACTTCTTTGATGATTATATTCAACAAAAAACTTGCCTTCATCCTTCTTATTCTTGATATACTGTTATTTGGAGATAAAACCAGAGTATCTAAGCTACTACTTTGTAATAACTTTGTCAAAAATCCCTTTTCTTTTGAAAATTTTTTGTCTGAAATCTAAGAATAATTCATAAACAGAGAAAAGTGGAAACTGGAAGATTTCTGTCTCCGAGTCAGGCTTCTATTCATTCGTGCTACCTGTGACATATTACGCACTTTATCTGAGGTGTGGCTGCTTTTGTAAGATGACATGTACGTCTTGCCATAGTAACAATTTAGGTTCGGGAAGGGTGGGTTAAATTCTAAAATTTGTATGTTCTTGGAACAAATTTTTGGATGTGGATCACAGCTGGTGTCAATGCCAATTTGTTTTGTGGTTTTGGTTCAGTGCGTGAGATCTATAAAAGAAGTAGAGATTTGCATGTACAGAAATAGTAAAGAGCCATAGACACCTTGCTTTAATATAGAGTGAAAGGACAGCTGTGAGAAGTAAGAAAGAGCATCAGAATCTTATTACCTGAGATATGTATCTGCACTTTTAGGTATGGAAATTATTAATAAAAGAGGCAGAAAAGAAAAATAATTTTTGGGCTGGATTTCTCCATGTGTTAGTATTTCAGGTTACCTTTTCTTGTTTGATGAACTCCTGCCTCTACATATTGCTGTGTATTCATCCCTTTTCTGTTAACAGCAGTATTGTACCAGGCATCTATAATTTGTCTTATGTTATGTTGTCTAACGATCATATTATTGTTTTTGCAAAAAAAAATCTGCTTTATGTTTTCATGAGGACTTACGTTGACTCTCACATTTTGAAACAATTATATTCATTTTAAAAAATATAATAGCTATTTTTAAAATTTTATTTCTGAATTTTTGTTTCTTTTCCAAAGAGGATTTACTATTTATGTCTAAATAGTTGTATGCATACATACAGCCTTGAGGACAGATTATTCAGGTGTTTTATATTCTCTGATAAAGTGAAATCTAATTAATTCCTGTAGAGGTAGAACTCAGTTTTATAACAAGGGGAAAACCTTCATGACAGATATTCAGTTACATCTAATATGTGCTTAACATTATTATAGCAGTATAAGGGATGTATAAGAGTAATTTTCTTTTCCTGGAAAACACTGTGAGACTGTCTTGAGATTCCTCTAAGCAATGCTGCCTGTGAAATTCTGTCCCAAGGAGTAAGTCAGATACCATGGCTCATGACAGAGTTGTTTGGGAAATGTTTCGATGAATATATACAATTTTATTATTAGTTTATTTTGAGGTTTGCATAAACTTGACAAAACATCGCAGGTAGATAAATCACGAATTTCAGTGGTTTTATAAACATTTACTTACTGGTTTTGGTCCTGATTCATCTTTTTTTTTCATGTTGTGACATTGTTGGAGTCCTTTTGTGCTTTTTACTTCCCTTTTCCTGAAGTTTAATAATTGTAAAATGATAATAATGTGAGACGATAAACAAATTTTCGTATTCTGTTTGAAATTCTGAGCATACTCAGAGTCACTGACATTTTAACGGAGAGTTCAGCTCTTATTTCATTTATTGTACAGAAATGGGTCCATCTGATTTACTTCTGTGTAAAATAGTGATGAAGATCTCTTTTGCAAACTGGTTTGAGACTATGCAAGTGAAGTACTTCATTAACCATTCAGAGATACTGGAAATACCTTGTTTTCCCAAGAAACAGTTTTAACTTAAGGACTTCACAGACAGCCTGTTAACAAGAACGACAATACATTACAGTAACTTCATTACTTCCAAGGTGGGCTGGAGTGTTGTTTCAGGAGTAATGAATGATGTTTTAAGGTATCAGGCAGATACCCTAAAGACACTAAGATTATGCCACACAATACAGAAAGTCTTCCAGGAAGCAAATGAATAAGCTTTGCTAAGGGAGCATAGAATAAAACCCATTAAAACCCATTAAAAGAACCCAAACTGTAGACAGAAGGTAAGGAAGGATTGATTTGTTGTAGCTGTAAAGGCAATAGAATGTCTATTTATTAATTAAAAGTACATTTTATGTACTGTGATGTAATAAATTGTTGACTGTTTAGGTGAATTACCTCAGAAATGCACCTAAGGCTATTAACACTGATAAATTATGCACTACTACTTTTTAAATTTCTGAAACAGTCTTCACAAGTATGCTCGACTTTATTTTCAGTTTTAAGCAGCAGTTTCATGCTGTAACCGTACCTTCAGTAACCATATGCAATATTCAACTATTGCCACTAAAATCTTCCTACCCAGAAAAAAAGCCAAGCTTTCACAAACAGTTGTAACTCAACTATTTTTCCCTATTTTCCTGTTAAATATACATACATATGAAACACAAAGTTTTCTATTTTGACAGAATCTGATGAAAAGAAGTAACATACTCTTAACTATATACTCCCTTGACTTTATATTCTCTTTAACTTAGGAGTGCTAAAACAAGTAACCTCCACCTGAAAGAAATGTTTGAAATATGAAAATGACATTTTTTGGGTAAAAATAAACACAAAGAGAAAAATTAATGTGCATCTGTATAAATAAATCTGTATATTCTCACACACCAAAGTTCTGGGAAAATATATTAATCTCTGGGGTTTTTTTCTTCTAGGATACTAACTAAATCAGTAATAGGTGAAAAACACTAAGTATTCCTCATAGGTGTTCTGTGTCTTTGAACATATAATTTTTTAAGTTCAATATCTATATTTTGTGCATATATATATATAAATATAGTGTCTGCGTCTGATATAGACATGTATTCTGTGTACTTACAACAGAGTTTATATCTGAAAATCAGGCATCCATCCAATACCAAGCTAAAAATTCAACATTATATTTGTCATCCTCTATAAATTTGAATGTGTGATTATGTATATATGGGAGCAAGTGTGCATGTGTGTGTGTGTGTCTGTCTTGAGAAATAGGCCTTTTTTGTCATTCTCTGATGGTGATGGTGGAGGGAGAATAATACCTTTATCTCACTATAATTTCTAAAGGCATTTAAAGGGTTCATTGTTTCAAATCAAAGAGCTATTCATAAGTTCCAATAAAATGCAATCCATCACAATTTTACATGAGCAGAAGCTTTCAGCTTGTGCATATTTTGTCAGGAAGGCAACTTAAAGCTTATAAACACAAATCACATCTTTGGGTTTTAACCACAAAACATTTACACAGTACTGACCTACCACCTACAACATCTCAGTACAAAGCCGAGAAGTAGAGCAGGCGGGACCAGGAAGCAAGGACCAGGAGACAGCATTTTATTTTAAAGCAGACCAAATGCTGGGGCATCAATTCAGGAATTCTCAAAAGATTGAGAGAGAAAAGGATGGTCCCTTGTGCTTATATCCCTTATCGGAATGTATATGATGTAATAATTAAAATAGTTGTTTGGATGACAGACCTATCTGAAGCAGGTTTCTATATCCAGGAAGGACTCTGGAATAACTCATTTGCCCTTTTTTCCCCCACGTATTTGATGATTATGCTTGTGAACTAATATGTACATTGACCAGATGCACAATTGCTATGATACCATAGCATCTCTGATCAGTGACTGATTTAGCTCAGTCTGTTAAAAAACTTTGATGCATAAGGGTGAATCACTCAGAAAAAAAAAAAAAA
>VZTH01001290.1:175942-219322 GCA_013397815.1 Aleadryas rufinucha
TTTTTTTTTTTTTTTTCTTTTATTTTTTAAATAACTTATTAATGTGAAATGGCATTTTAAACGTTGCATAGCACAGGATTCTGGGTTTGGGGACTGAGTCATGTCTGGCAATCCTTACGTTCAATCAGAAGCTCTTTTTCCTGTCTCAGAATAGTGGTACCAGCTTT
The DNA here is from genome assembly GCA_013397815.1 of Aleadryas rufinucha. Taxonomy (NCBI): domain Eukaryota; kingdom Metazoa; phylum Chordata; class Aves; order Passeriformes; genus Aleadryas; species Aleadryas rufinucha. Next base: position 176,110 of record VZTH01001290.1, read on the forward strand.
TCAAAAGATAAATCTGCCTGGATTGAGTCAGCCTCGAGGCCAGAAATGTTGTGTGGGCCGTTGGCTGGATGACTGCACCAGAATGTTTTGAAGTTAAAATAAATGGGTGAATCTAAATGAACGTGCTTATTATTTTAGCATAATAATAGAGTTAATAGATAATCTTACATTTTGAGATCCATGAAAATTTTTGTGATGGATCATTGAAAACTTGTGGGAATATTCACATTGTTTTTGATCGGTACTAGTCTTCTCTGAGGAAAGTACTCATTTTTTGCAAAAGCCTATAAATAGAATAACAAACTCCTGAATTAGTTTTGAATTAGAATGAAATTCTGAGTCTAATCCAATGTCAAAATCCTTTTCAATTCAAGAGTAGGCTTACCTCCATTTTAATATGAAGGACTTTTCTAAAAGTATGAAACTTCAGAGGTGTTTGGCTTCATTGTGAACATTTCACACATCTCTAGCTATCATGTTGTTAAAGTCCACACTTGCCAGTGTCAACAGAATGAGCTTGTTTCACATCACTGAATGTTGCAGGGGCAGGTTTGATGCCCTACATGATTTTGAAGTCTCATTTTTTGGAGTCTTTTCACAAAACAAATAACATCTGTCTTCAGAGAGAGTTTCATCAGCTCCAGAAGCTGGAAGTCAATAGAACACATAAGCAGGAATAGCAGAGGTGCCTTAAAAAGGTGGGTGCTCCAGAAGTGAACATGCATTGAAAAAAGAGACAGTCTGCTCAAATTAAACCATGTAACCTAAGGGGCCTGGCTACTCTCACATTTTTACAACACATGCAAAAAACAAGTTAGGAAGAAGTTTCTTCCTTTAGCAACTTAAAAAATAGATAGAAATTCCAATTCGTCTGTCCCAAAAGTACAGCAATATTTTCTCTCTCTATTGATTATCAGTCCACTTCAGCTGAAACAGTCCTGACTAAGATCAAAATCGCCTTGAAAAGATGACTTTAAACCTGATGAAGTACCAGCACCACTGCACTATGCTATAAGATGGGTATTTTTGGAAAATGAAAGTAAATCAATATTAATAATATAAACCAGAAATTGATTGATTTTGCCATTAAAATATGTAACAGTGAAAGAGCCCATATCTAATGATTTCTGTTAAGGTCTTGTAAGTAACATATTAATTAAACTGGATACATGAAAATATTTGAAGACATTTGTTAGACTTACTTGGGTCAACCAATTTTTAAAAGCAAAATTTCTACCATTAATAAACTGGAGAAAGATCATAGCTGTTAAGCAATAAGGAGAAAAGTCTCATGAAAGGATGACTATGAGAAATTTGAAAAAAAAAAGAATTTGCAGTCTCCATCATTCTCTGTCTCTTACAGTCTAATAAGTTAACTTGTACTGACTGGTAAGAGAGGCAATAAAAACTGATAATTCTTTAAATGACACTAATTCCAGGATGTATGCAAAGCCTCACCAATGTCTTAGCATCTATCAAGGACATATTAAATAACTCAAGATAGTGGATTAATATTGTGTAACCATCTTCAGAAATACTAAACCATCCATTCCAACATTCTTACTAGCATTGATCATGAACCATTGAATCAGTACTTTATGTTCATTTCCTTTCATTTGCTTTATTTTACACTGGGGAATATTCGCATTTGTACTACATTCCTGTTTCACATCAAACACACTCTAAAATTCCTACCTGCCCTTAATGCAATAGTAACTTTGGTAGCCAGTTATGGTCCTTGATAACTACGCTCATCCCCCACTCCACCCAACAGAGAGACTGAAATAGCAAAAAAAAGGGAAAAAATGAAAAGGAAAATAAAGACCTAAAAGGACAGTGATCTGATTATAAAACTGATAAATTTGTTATTATAGTAATAACAAATTGGTAAATTTCAAAATTAACATCTAATGTATGTCAATAAAGCTCTAGTAATGGCTTAAAAAAAAGTTAACAAAAACACCACCAGCAAAATGAGGAATTAGAAAGCACATTAGAGCAATCAGTAAATCATTTTGAAAAAGAATCAAAATCACTATACAGAACTGAAAACCACTAAGTCAATCCTTATTGTCAAGCCTAATGTGATCCAATGTACTGTAGTGAGGGAATAGGAAGGAAGTGTCTACACCACATGTTGAATTAAAGGGAATCAACCAGCCATTTACTTTCATTTATTTAGTAACCTTCGTGATGAGATCATCAAATATATTGGCTCCTCGGGAATCATAGAAGGCTGGTATTTTGCTCTCTTTCTTCTAACCCACCCTTTCCAACCTGATTTTTCCATCAAACTACTTGACCATTTAAATGCATGGGATTTTTTTAGGGAAAAGTTGGTTTTGCTTTGTACCAGAAGAAAAACATATCGAGATATTATGCTAACAGATTAATTTTAAGTCACTCTGAAGGATTCACTAATGGACTTCTGAATATTACAGTATCATATTCTTAAGGAGTAGTGCTCACAACAGGCTATGTTAACTGAGACCAATAGGAAATAATTTGACTGCAAATGGTAAGTAAAAGGAAAAATATTTCCTGTTTCACAAAAGCAAAAATCAAACAAGAAAAACATATTGATGGCAACACTTTGCCTATAAATCTAGAGATCACTGCATTAAACAGAGAGGACTTCTCTTGTCACTTGTTTTGGTAGATGAGTCGTCTGCTGTTGGAGTAATTTGTTGTCAAAGGTGTTTCAGATGAACTGTGTTCCTGTTTCTTCTATCCCACTTCCATGATGGGAACCTGAAACAACAGCCCTACCTGTAGATATTTATTCTGTAGAACACCCAAAGGAAGGTGAAAAGGATCTCACAATGAGTAAGACTTCTATTTCCAAAGGCAGTTAGTATAACCAAAAAATCCACAGAACACAAGCACTTGAGTGCCTCCATGGCTCACTGTTCACTGGCTTACAGGATCACTTATCCATGCTACCTATAAATGACTTGGTAAGTTTGCAAGAGTATGCAGAAATCCTTTATTAGGTCACAGTAGCCCCTTAGTACAGTTCTCTGTCGAGGCAACACTGCCTCATTCTGGCTAGTTCAGAATTAATTTGAGTATTGCTATAGGGCTTCATATTGAGCCATATTTATATTTTGCAAGCAACAAAGCTTTTAGCTTTGGAGTTTTCTTCACCTACTTCAAATCTGCTGGAATTCATACGTATTTAAAAGCCTGCAATTTTTTTTCCAGCTGGAGAAGCTGGTCCAATAGTAGACACTACCACACTTTACAAATCTTGACTAAATTATATCAGTACATTGTGGTAGGAATATTACTACTGAGACAGTTTCCCTGCTTGTTTTGTTCCCTTACTATTTTTACACAGTGTAAAAGTAAATTTGCACTTCCTGTTACTTCTAATACTCATACTCCCACATAGTTTGAGATGATCTCTTCATTGAAATATGAAAGAGATATCTCATACAAGGGACTTTCTTTGAACTATGTCTCTTTTCATAGGTTAAACTGGTTCACTACCTGCTTCCATGAAAACAGCAATAAAGCCTCAAAGTGAAAGTTGTAGATAATAAAAAGATAATAAATATGCTAATGGATATAATAATAAATATCATCACAATAATACCACCATTTAAAAATGCACCGTAACATCATTGAAAGGTTGCACCAAACAATCCATAAAGGAAGGAAGCCACAGGTTTAATTCTTTGTTTTTTCTTGGAATAATTTCAGTAGTTTGTTTTTCTCTCTTGAATGGCTTCTGCACAATTTATTGTAGTTTTACTTGGTAGTAGTGCTGATTAGATATATCAACAGAGGTGAATTTGGAAAAATAAACTGTTTATCATTAAACTTTTATCAAAGAAGCCAAAATATTATTCTTTTAAGTAGAAAACTTCCAATTAGTGATAGCTGATGCATACATTATCTAAAACACTATATTACTTTTTTCTGTTCCAATTTGTCTGGTAAAGAATTTGAGTTCCTATGAACTTATTCCTTGTTTTCTTTGTGTATGTGAACGGTATACATACCAAATTTCAGTACATAGGGAGATTTGCTGACAGTTTACTTTAACAATTCACAATTTGTAGAGCATAACTGCTAGCTAAATTGTGGGGTTTTGCTTCAGCTCGCTAAACAGATTCATATTTTTTAAAATGTGGAAATAACAAATAATGCTTAGCCAGTATAAATAAAAAAAAAATTAACACTCTTTAGATGATTTCTGATTCCCTTCTTCCTCTTATATTCATGCAACAAAAGCTGTTTGAGTAAACACTCATTAAAATGAAAGGGCACAGGCAGACAGGAAGAATGGCTTTTCAATTGGTTACTTAAAAGTCTTCCATTAGGTGTCAGTTGCTTACATTTCCAAACATTATATCCCACAATAATGAATAAAAGACTTCCTAATAAAAGGAAGGCTTTTTAGTATGAACATTATGAGTGCCTACTCAAGACTAAGGTTAATTTTGTGCCTTGCATGAGCACTTTGGCTTGCAGATAGAGAGTTTGATTTAGGAACAGGTCACACTCCACAGACATGAAATATCCGTCTGTTGTGTGAACAGTCACAGTCTAGAGTGAATGGAATTCCTCAGATCAGAAGAAAGTAACTGAGTATTTTGTGATACCTGATCTCTTCCCCACCTGTGGAAACCTATTGAAGCAGCTCTACTTATAAGACATTTGTCAGAATGTTAATTGGAAAAATGACTTCATTGTGTGAGTCATACCGCCACCTCTGTGGACCTCATTAGGTTTAAATGAGCAGACTGAAGGCCAGAGCAATCATTCTGAGCACAGCCATATGTTGGTGAAGAAATTCTCTCAGAAACAGGCTCGTAGCCAACTTTGGGTACTTACAAATGACTAGATGGAAGATGGAGGTCTTGGTGGCAGGAAATACACTGGAAACACTGACATATGTAGCATGTTACCTTTCATAACAAGGGACAATTTAAAAACAAATCTTTTAAAACAGTACATTCACTATCTGTTAGGTTTTAAAACAGCTTGCAGCTTTTTAGTTGGGACAGTGATATTTTTAGGTGGCTGTAGAGCATGCTTGCATGTAGCTATGGGGTTCTTTGCAGGACACCCCATAGCTCTCGCTTGAAATCCTTAGGAATATAAAACTTTTTGCTGGGAAATGAAGTCATTCTAGCCTGACTTCAAAAAATAGCAAGGACAACCAAAATAAACTATTGGTTGAGTCTGTGACTTTCTGTGAGGATATAAGCTACATTTGTGGAGCTACTTTTTACCTACATTTGAGAATTAGGTAGATCTGGATGAGGACTTCAGTAGAAAAAGAAAATAACTCTGTCCCCCACAGCAGCTAAGAAGTAATCTCCAGCAGCAGAAGCAGTACAAAGAGAGTGACATAGTCTACCATTCATTTAATTTTTTTAACTTGAAAGATTCTGCTATTAGGATATCCAGACTCAGAAGTGCTGAGAAAAATATTGTTGGAAGACATCTCATAGTAAGGAATCTTATCAGAACAAGTAAATGGAAGGAACATGGGATAGCATTCTTCTGCTTATGTCATCTAAGTATAAGTCTGCAATGAGGTTTAAGGTGACTTACAAAGCTTGAGCAGCAAACAGAAAATTAAACTCCATATATTTTTTCAGAGGATAAAAATAAGTAATATAGTCATTAATATCTATGGAATAACCTCACCCAAACCAAAACTATTGAAATACAAGACTTACATGATTACAGATTTGTCTTACCTTAAATATATCTATTTTGAAGCTATAGATTCAGGTACTTCCATGGGTGTGAATGTCTCAATAGTCTGACCTTTATGAAATTTATTTCAACTACTCATATATGTTTGAACCTCAGAAAAGTACACATTTTGCTTCTTTTTCTCAGTTGCTGTGCACACAGTCCTTTTTCTATTTGACCTCAAAATAAACAAGAATGAAAAAAACATTTTTAAAAACTGACAGCTCACTATAACTAAGCAGAAATAAAACAAGAAGCTTTTAAAAACCAACAAGCTACCAAAGAGAAGACTGAAAATCTTGACATTGTCATCATCACTTGAGAGACTGAATTGTATCTACTCAACTGCACCTTCCCACATGATGAAAGAGAAATCTAAGACATGGCCTTGAGGTGTCAAGCCCTCCAAAATTCTGCCCATGCAAGTTATGTTCTTCCAACAGGAATATTTTTATTATATTTAGTGTCGTTATTGGAAACACAGAGATAAACAGCATTTCACAAAAATGGCCATAAAATCTTATGCTCCCATACAAAAAGCAACCAAGTCAAAACTATTTTGTAGCTAAACAAGGGGATAAAAATTAGGAATTAAAACACATTGGCCATTGTGAGAGCTCTCACATCCAACAAACCCATGGTGCTTTTCCCACATACTCACCCAAGAGATAGAAAATATGCCCCTAAAACACAGAACTTAGTTTTTAACACATGCAGTCACCTGGATATCTGCATCAAAACACTTAAAATTAGAGGTTCCTACCCTGGATTCATTAATAGATTTGGGATTCACAGGGCTCACCAAGACTTTATTTTATTAAAGTTCTATTCAGAAATTTTAAGCTTCTATCAATTTACGTATCACTTCTAAGGATACTTCCTATGATTGGATGTAAATATAGATACTGCTATGTCACCAATATGATTAATCATTATTACCCAGCCAGGTACACCTTTCTAGTCATATTCATCTTTAAAGGAGTATCACAACCAAATCTTCAAAGCAAAAAGTTGTCATCTGAAAATTCTTTCTTCCTTTCTTTGAAGCCCCTTTGCACTTAGAGGTGCTGCCTATGGAATATAATCTGGCATGCACAGCTGCTTTCACTCTCAATGTTTCCAATTCTGAGCTTTTTCTAGAAAGCCAACCAAGGAACAAACAGCATTGAAGTTTGTGTGAACCAATTATTCTCTATGTCAGCACTACAAAGTTATGGTGGTATAATTCACTTAACCACAGCCTATGCAATCCCTGTAGATAAACAAACTGTTTGTCCCTAGTGTACCCACAAATTCCTTGTTCTTCCTCCCAGTGTCTGACTTCATGTCCATCCTTAAATTACTAACTGCCAGAGCAATGTCTCCGTCTTTGAAAATAATAAAACTATCTGCCAATTGTTGTTACATGTAAAAAATTAATTTTTCATAATCACATTAAAGAAAAATGTCAATATCTGCATGGTAAAATTCTGCTATTATTAATTAAACACTTTGATTCAAAAACAGCGCTGTCTTCTCTAGGAATTAATATCCATATTTAATTTTAATATTTAACAATTCCTTTCAATCATCATCAGAATTCATGGAAAAAACTTGCTTGGTTGTCTACCCACAACTGATTACTGGTATGGCTTGTAGTTTATTTAGTTTCATAAAATGGAACTGTGGTTTGAGCATTTTAAAACACAGGTTCATACATGTTCAATATTTTGTTCATTTACACTCTTTGCCAATATTTCCTCCAATTACAATAACACATTCCAACTGCCTTTTCATACAGCCATCTTTCCCGTTTATCTTTTTTGTCCACTTGGCAAAAAGTATCCATAATGATGACTGTTTTCCTAACCTTTTGTGATCAGACAGGATAAAAAGCAACATAAACCACATGCTTCTCTGAAGTACAGCTTAAAGTTATTTGTTCCCCAGCCTGTGTCACAGTTAACAATGAAGAAGGTACTTTTCAGTACTTTTTACTGATTAGACTACTCGTAAGCTTGCATTTTTCTGAATAAGCCTCCGCTCAGTGCCTCTGTACTTCCAGCTGTCTATACTTCCAACACTCCATTCCAATTTGAACACTCCATTGTTCAAAGATCATGAACTAAATGAAAGCTTCCATTCCATAGAGCAATAAGACTTCCCACAAAGTGGATCAGCTGTTAGTGACCAGCCTTTACAAATATTTGGGCAAGTCTTACACTGCATCAGATATAGAGAACAATACACATACACAAGAGTGAACTCTTGTCTCTGATTGGAGGTTTTTTCCAGCCTGATCACTGTTTCTACCAAATTTAAACAAATAAGGAAATGGCATGTAATAGAAAGACATGCACCACTGAGAAAATTAAACAGTTCTTCCTGAATTGCTAGGTTTTTTTAATATAATATATGCTATTTTAATTCATTATTAGTTAAGCTATTAAATTGACTGGAAATATATCATTACACCTTAATAATCCTATTGTAAGTGCAAAGTATATCCTTAACTGGGACCTTTTAAGTGATGCCTCCATAACGCAATACTGACATAGGTTATAGACTTATGTATTTCAAGTGTTCATACCATTTATAAATGTCTGCAAATTAAGAATTGATAAAATAAGATTTTGATAAATAAAATGTAATTCTTTTCAATGTTTCACAGATCATACTGTATGCCAGCTAAGGTTCTTCTGCATAACCTGGGCCACATGCTTTCCAGCTTAATAGAGTTAATTCTCCCCTCTCAATAACTGTTTTGAGTATGGTAGTGCAGCCTAATGGTGAATTTCCTCATGGAACACAAATACTACTACTGGTATTGATGAATATTTTTTCCTCTTCTCTGACTGCCTGATGCCTACAGAAGAGCCATACAACACACGTGCAAATTAACCTGTGGCAGATAATCCCAGTCCCTCAGTTCACCCACTTTAACATCAGGAAATAAAGAAGTTCAGTACTGAAAGCTCTGTAGAATAGGGCTTACAGAGCATTGCCACATAACATATTTTTCTGCATGTATTGTTTAACTGTTATTCTGGACTAATTTTTAGTTAAGTTCAATTACATGATAATAATCATATTTACATATCAATATAGATTTCAAAAGTCTTGGAAAAATCTTGTCAGAAGGACAAGATTACTTACTGTACTTACTAAAAAGTGTTTTGCAACATTCCCTTTCTCTGTTTTATTGTTCCCACATTACAGAAGTGCACCAATTCCATATCCATTTCCTTTGCTAGTATCAGCTGGTGCTCATCCAGGCCTGCAGCGGAGGTGGTTTGGTCTCATTCCCCAACTGGCTGCTAAAACTTGCTCCTTTCAACTCCTCTCCCGACAACTCACTCCTTTGCCCGGCTGCTGTGTTCTTCCTGAGGGCTGTTGTGGCAATTCCCAGCTCTGGGCATATCTTCTCAGCCACCCACCCAAGCCTGGCCCCTGGTGCCGGTTCACTGGCCCCCTATCCTCACCCCCCAACAGAAGCCGTCAGTATTTCTTTGGCAGAGCAAGGCTTGGCGAGCTCTGGGCTCTGGAGCTACAGCACAGGGCTCAGGCTGGCCTTATCAGGCTGTGAAATTCCCCTGAAACCAAGGGGATTTCTTCTGTCGAGAGGAAAGCATGCAGAAGGGCTGTCAGGATTGGGATCTTACGTACTACTCATGAGTGGAAGAAGGAAAATGGAAATCTTCTCAATGAGCCTATTTGCTTTGTAATATAAAACCATGTAATGAAAGAACATTCATATCATTTTAATTTTCTAATGTTTTATACTTTAGTCATATTTTTCATAGCAGTTTCTCTGATTTATCCATTTCAATTTTTTATGTTACTTCTTTTTTTTGTTATTGTTGTTGCCTGTTTATTATTGGCATATATTTTTAGTATTTTTCCTTTGAATTTTTTTTTAAATTGACAGAATTTCATCTCTGTTTGTTATAAGAGAACCAGCTGTTTTCTTCAAAGATAATTTTCTGAAGCTGTTGTGTGCCATAATTACACTGCAATTACACAGCAATATCCATAAAAGCAGATGAAGATTCTATGTGTCCTTCTGACTCATTAGAAGTTGCAAAAATGATGGATGCAGTCTTTCCTAGCCTGACTATTGCCCTCTGTTGGCAAACCCAAGTCCTGTCCTATCAAGAAAGAACTAAGGCAAGGAATAACACAACCTTTGAAAGATCAATTTCAGTTTTGGTAATGGGAACACTGAGGTAATGCTGGAGCTGGGAAGTATTTTCTAGGTGCGTTTTATGGAGAGCACTTTGAGGGATTTTTCAAATGTGTGCAATAAATCAGTGTTACATACATTTTTCACACTTTCTGATAAATTATTTATTTTCTCATTTAGTCAAATTACTTGAGCAATTATTCTCTTTGCAGTTCAGTCTCACATTCATGTAATTTCCTGGCAAAATCCTTCAAACAAGTTCTTGTTTTGAAAGAGATGGCCAAATTCTATTCAGTTTTGTTTGTTCCGATGTTCTGACATGAATAAGTTGAAAGAAGTCAAAATATGCTCATAGGGCTTTGGAATACCTTTGATCTTCATGTTCTGACTATGGAGAAGAAAAAAATAAGAGAGCTGCTATTTTCACTCAAATCAAAGCAGATGAAACTGAATTCCTTCTGAATCAACAGATCAAAAATATTTTCATTCTGGAATGAGTTCTCAAATATTTAAGATGACAAAAGAGAGCAATTAGGGTGGGAAGGGTGAGATTAGGATGGTGAGATTTTGGGGAGGTGTGAGGGGAGGAGGGTTTACTTGGTTCTTCCTGCATTAAATATCGAATCAGGTGATTTATTTAGTTTTGTTCATTCACTTCTGGTTAGGGTTTATCATGGTCACTTCATGATGAGCCTAAGGTAGGGTAAAGAATCAGTGAGGCTACTGTCACTGATTTTCAATGGACTCTTCTGCACTCCCATAAGAGCAGCCACTAAAGCCTAGATTTGCAAAAGACTGTGGATAGGGCAGAACTCCAGAAAACAAATTCATTTCATTAAAATCCTGCAAATTTTAATGCGAGTTGAAAATCAGGAGAGACCTATCAGCAGATGGATTTCTCCGGGGTCTTTGCTAGATCCTGATACAGTTTCAAAACATTTACTTTGGTAAGGGAAATAGAGAGTATTCTGGTTTTGTAGTCAACTGGTCAACTAAAGCATACAAGGCAATTATTAGTCCTCTAGTGACTTTCAGCAAACAGACCATATTTAAACAGCAGAGTTAAACAAAATTCAGTTTAGAGAGTCTATTCTGGAAAAAACCAGCAGTGGGAAATGGACTCGTTTTATTTTCAGTTGTCTTTCTAGCTGCCATAGCATCTATAATGTATATCTCAGCTTGCAGAATTTTTAGATGCTCAGAATTCGAGTGTTTCTTTTAATGCCAGACAAGGACCAGATTTTGTTAAGGCTAACACAAGGACAAGAATAAATTTTCTAATGTCCACATTTTTTCAGTACCGATAGCTAAGGCAACTTGAGTGAAGCTTCATAGGTCAGTGACTTCTTGTTTAGCAGCACCAAGTTGACCAAAAATTATTTTATATTGTCTTTTCCCTCTCTTTTCAGCAACAATTCATTAATATAGCCAAGACTTTTTTCTCCATGAAATTAGACTTGCACATCAAGACATCGTGAATGTAATAGAAACGTACACCAGGGAAAATGGGAATATGGAAAGGCACCATTTGTAAAATGAGGAACCAGCTGTCTGTCCACTGCAAATGCACTTCCAATTTCCAGTTTTTGTGTAGGATGGTAGTTCTTTCAATATATAAGACAATTGCATAATTGCAGGACTTGCAGCTTTTCTTCCATCCAGTGATTGCTGACTGAACTCTGTTGATTAGCTTTCAGTACAAGGCTTGACAGTGGCTCTGTAATCATTCTGCACAGTTCTTACCAAGCAGTATTTTAATTTGTTATGAGAAATACCTGATGAAGTGTGTTGTTGGAGTCACAGCTTTTATCCTGCTGGTCTTGTAGAAGACACCACTTTTGATGCCAAGTTTGTATTTTCCACAGTTCCTTTGCATTTTTCTTCCACTATCACTTTATATTCAATATTTAGAGAGTTTTTTCTTTAACTCAATTATTTACAGCAATGAAGTAAAAAAAGTGCTCCACAATTACCCCTGTTTTGTTAAATTGTGAAACAGTATATTTAGCAATTCTGTCAAATCTCTAGTAGTGAAAGTCAGCTCTTTACCAGGTTGGTTTATATATTTTTACTACTAGATGTACTTAAGATGTCAATAGATAGGAAATTAGAATTCAGCTACCAAAGAAAAATTTTTAAATATTGCAGAGACCACAAGGACAAAACCCACTGAAAATGCATATTCTTGCATATATAACTAAAACAAAATATGCAGCAGTTAAAGCTCATTTTCACTTTTCTCCAGAAAAGAGAATCTCTACTTTTTTTGAGGCATAAAATTCTGATGGTGAAATTGTGACTGCATGAACCGCATAAAATTAAAACATTATTTTTATCTATCTAGATTCATTAAAATGTAGAGAGGAAAGAGGTAGACCCTAAAGTCCAATTAATCATCAGTCTCTGAAAATTATGATGTTATAGTTTGATGCACTTATTAAAAAAAAAAATCTGAACTGTGTTTCCTGGCTTCTAAATTTTCCTAAATGCTCATTTTATTTGTGTTGTCAAATCAAAGATTGCATATGTCTCACTGCAGGAAATATAAGAAAAATTGACTGGGAGATAAATACTCTGGTTATTGCATGCAGGAGCTGCAAAGGTCTTTGCTTAGACCTATCAGGACATACTGTCCTGCTGTAAATATAATGGTTATCAGGGAGTGAAAATTTAGGCTCACTGCCACAGTAGGGGATAGCTTTTTTTCCTCCTTTGGTGGTTGTTCTGAGATTAATGCACAAGAAGTGCAATGTTTCTGAAAAAAAAAGATGCTTTTTAACCCCTTTTAGAAGATTGTTTTAATGGTACTAGCAATGGCACTTTCAGATGTACAATAATCTGGATGCCATTCAACAGTTCAAGCTATTCTCTTTTAAATATTTCATTTTTCTCTTTGAAAGTATATAACTCATATCAAATCTTTTATTAAACTCTGCTGTCAGATTATTTTTGCTTTATTTTTGAACTTTCATACTGGTGTTATATACTCAATGATGCAATATGTATGTACAGTACATTTCTCACAAACACTATTAGTTTCATTATTTGTGATTTAGGATTAAGATTTGTCTTTCAAATCCACAGTTTCTGTCAACTGCAATCATTTTCTGCTTGCCTTTACACAGAAGATCAATGCTCTTAGAGTTCAGGTTTCTGCGACTGTCATCCTGAAGTTGATGGTATTTCTGGTCCTTTATTGCCTTCTGACATATCAGTACACTTAAGTACAATTTTTCTCCAGTGCCTGAGGCTGAGTTGAATGAAGTGGTCCTTCAGTCGCATTCTGTCATCTGTGTGTTGACCACAACCTTCATGGTTTATTTATGATTAGGAGGTTATGTCTTTCCTTACTCTAGCAATGGTATTTCAGCAAAGTTCTCTATAAATTTCTTAGTTCTGCAAATATCTTGCAATTTTACAGGCTTGCTCTCTGCAATATTGTTCAATAAATAATAGGAAGCTAGCCTGCACTTTTAGAGAAACTTTTCTACATATCTTGCTAGTGCCTGCTTAGATTGCTGCTCACATTGTCTGCTGTCCTGCAGAGCCGGACAAATAATGAATGATCTTTGCCATCTCTGGACTGTACCACTGTGAGTTCTTAGATGACATTTTACTGTGAGGTCTTTAATGATCTGGTAAGGAATCTACTTGATTATGTATCATCTATCTGGGAGTGAATGTGTCTGGTAGACACTGAAAAGAATTAAGCGTGAACAGTTTATGGCAGGATGAGACCTTTATAAGCTTTGAATTTCAACAGTTGATAAAATATGAACGAGACATCATTAGTGTTTCAGACTATGTATGGTGTCAATTGAATTTGGAATTTTACTTGGGATTACTGCTACTGTTTAAATTCACATTAGAAATTGAGGAATGATACTTCCTCGTGCAAAACCTCTCAGTGAAATCTTCTACAGCTCACCAGTAAGCAGAAGGATTGCTGCCAACCTGTTACACGACTTTTGTGAATGTGAATACAGTTTTCTGAGCATGAAGGAAATGAATTTTTTTGAGAATCAACTTCTTCACAACATAGGTTCTCTTACAGGAATCCCAGGCACACAAAAGTTTAACCCAACTCATAGGTTTTACTCTACATCTGAATAAACTCATCACTGCTCAAGCGTCTGGAATCGGTATTAGGAAAGATCTGTTGATCTATTTGGTGGATGCAATTTGTAATTCTGACTTAACCTCTTGGACTGTACACACTGAAGATATAAAAAAAACCCAATCAACAACCCAACAAAAATGCAGAATCAGTTGATCTTGACACATTTATCACAGACAAATGGAAATGGCAGGACACAAGTCCAGTAATGAGTGTCATAGTCCAAAGTACAAAATCACAGCTAATTTGTAAAACTGTTAACACACATAACATTTACCCTTCTATTTAAAAATCTGCATTATTCAAAAGGTTTAAGGGAAAAGAAGCCAATAATACTTGATGATTCATTAGTTTGAGAAGCACACATGCTCTTGTTAAGTCAATTAAGGCTTTGGTCACAAATCCTTTGGTTTTATTGATTTGGCAGAAATCTCAACCCTGGCTCATTTTATACTTAGCACTGAAGAGCTCTGAACAAGAGGAAGATTAGTTAAGCAATTATTCTGTGATATTTGCATTGAACTGATCCTGCAGTTTCAAAATATAGATCACTGACCAAATGCTGTATTATGATGTAATGTGGCTACAGCAAGTGCCATTCATCCTGCACAAAAGGCAAATAGAAGGCTTCTGTATTAGTATGTTGAAAATTTGATAGGATAAAATGTCAATTTTTTGCAGGCTCCTCAGAGAAAAGCCTTACATGTATAGATGCTCTGCTATATTATCTATCTAAATAGTACCCTTTCATAGATGGAACTGTCACTTACAGAAGGTGAAGCTTTACTTTTTTTCTAAACACCCGTTCAAATATACTGTTGAAATCTGCCTTGCAATCAGTAGATTTTCCTTATGAAAGATTTCTATATTTTAACTTCTTTAAGCCCTCTGCTCCGTATTGGATACAGAAAAACCTTTATCAGAGACGTACCACTCAGAAGACAGATTTCAGAACCACCACAGACAATTCTCTATAAGCGTCAGCTCAAAGTCCAACAGATGCCAAAAAGCAAAACCAACAATAAAATGCTGGGCATCTTCAAGAATATAACTGAGGGTGAACATGAAGCATAATACTAACAACTGCATGCAGCACTCTCCATATCTGCAGGATATAGCGGAGTCAGAAAAAGCAAGAGAAGAACAAATAAAATTAATAAGGGCTTGGTGCAGCTGTCTTGGCAGAGAAACAGACTAAATACCTAGACCTAGGGTTAGCTGCTGAAACTCTCATCAACTTGAATTTAAACAAGAAAGTTCTATTTTATGCAAAGGGTAGTGATTCTGTAACTTCCTGCCAAAGACAGAGTTGGAGGAAACAACATGTTTGAGAAGGGATTAAACAAAACAATGAAAAATCACATCCAAAAGCAGATACTAAAGGGGATAGGTGGAGAGGCACCCTCAGTTGTTCTTCATCTGCTAATTGTGGATGTTAGGGCAGCAAACCACAGCTAGTGATCAGGCTTGAGGCCTTCTTCTATTGCAAGTGCTAGACAGGGAGCAAGATGGACTTACAGATGGGTTCTGTTCAAAGAAAATGATTCTCTGAGCTGTTTTACAGGTAAGGCAGGGAACGTGTTACTGCCATGAATAGTCTTCCTAATTATGGAAATTTTTAGATAGATAGATAGATAGCTAGATAAAGATGAGTTTAAGCCATGCATAATCAGACTTCAAAGATATTTTGGGGTTTTTTTTTCTATCATTAAAATGACAAATTAATGAATAATGAAAGATATACATAGAAATATATTGCAAACAATTTAATGTATCCTCCTTTTCAACTTATATTGTCCTTTAATATTAATTTTCCATCTTTTATGTTCACAGTATGTCAAATATGACTGTCAATCTAAAATGTTTTAAACAAACATCATGGACTACTTCAGGAAGTTTATCTGAAATTCATAATTTCAAATTTTTGCTCTAGAAGCTTTCTTTTAAAGATTATGTTCAGAACACAAAAAAACCCAATAGTGTTGTCAAATCAAGATAATCTGAATGTCTTAAGTTAATTTGAAATGTTTTTAAACAATCCAAATTCTTTTTATTTGTACAAAATATTTGGATAAATCAGAAAACAATATTCAGGACACAGATGCTGTTCAAAACCAGTAAACATTATCATTGTATCGCCCAAATTATTTGTCATGAATTATAAAACTAGTCCTGAACTTCTTTGTTAAAAGAGTTCTTAATAAAGGAAACTAACACTGTTCAAAATATTTGTCATTAGAGGTAGGACCGTCTTAATTTTACTTCACAACTAAAATTACTCTCTACACAAGTTAGGACCTTTACTAACTCAAGAACTAAAGTTTTGTTTTACCTAGAATTTCCCATACTATTCAGCTCCAACACTTTAAAACACTAACATATGGTAAGCAGCTTGGCAGAAAAAGGGGGATGCAGAAAAATTTAAAACGAAAAATGTAAATAAAAAGGTTTCTCTTCCCTACTTCTCTGTAATGTCACTGTAAAGCTATCTCAATTTGAGCTTATTTAATTCTTGCTGCACAATGCACCAATCCTTTGATGCCCTCAAATAATCCTAGTTTGTGAGACTAGCTGGAACCCTTATAGAAATGTCCACAGAAAGAGCCTTGACTTAGTAATTAGCCTAACATTTGATGTGTTGGCATCTCATGAGATGTCATAGTGATGAGTAATAGGTACACATTAATTCACAGCTTCATTCATGTTCTACGAGAAAATACGAAACTGTGTGCTTGTAAGGTTCACGGATAACAATAATTTGTGAAGACTGGATCATGCCCAATACCACAGAAATTATATCAAGTTTAGACACTTCTTAGAGAAGTAATTAAAACCTAAATCTTAGAGAGATTGGCAGTATTTTATTCATAGCATTAATCAAGCTGGATATTATGTTAGAGCTTCACTCATGTGATCAAGTTTTCTTCTAAACACACTCTTGCAGAAACAGTTTTACAGGGAGCAGCTGATGTCTGACAAACTGGTGAACAACTGGGAAATGTGCCTGCAGCTGAAAGTGTTAGTCTTCATGGTAGATGGTACTTTGGGGTTTATTTTTGCTATGCTGCAGAAGGATGAAGCCACAACCATTCTGAACTTTCCCATACATACATAAAGCATGTGCAAAAAGCTTGAAATCCCAGTTTTTCCACTCTGTCACTCCCTCAGCAAGACAAGGTCACTGAGACCATTTAGAAGCAAGACCCTCTCCATCTTCTGATAGAGATCTGCATGACAGAGTTTTCTGGTGATCATACTCGGGCCAGTACTGGTCTTTCAAATGTCGCGTGAAACACGAAATCTCTCGGCTACAGAACAGGTTATCCTCTAGGCCTCATATACATACTAAATCTCTCCAACAGATGCAACTGAGAGAGTCTCAGTCATCAGTCAAGATAATTTGCTTTAGGAATCCACAAACACAGATTCACAAGTTAGACTTGGTCAGTGCAAGAACTTGTGATATTTATATACATGTTGTTCCCACTAATGACTAATTAATAGCTGTCAGAAAGGCAGAAACTTTTAACATCAGCAAAATTTTCAAAATCACAATTTTAAAAAACTTCATTTGGCTTTTAAAACCATCTCTAAACACACTACTATAAGAAGTGACTTATAAAATGCAAAAAGCACGTCTGGTATAATTTACAGCAAGAATAAAGCAGAATTATTTGGAAAAATCAAGAAAAAGTATTATGTGAATAGAAATAATACATCAAGGTAAGCAGGTAACATGCACAGAAAAGGCATTTGGGGAGTTACTTTTAATATAGCGGGGGTTGTGTGCACTTTGGAGGAAGCAGTACCACTTGTTAAAATGTACACTTTAGGTTAGTCTTCTCTTAGGAGTTAATAGGGAATTAATCATCTGTACGCCAGGGGAGAGTGGTTTGATCAATACTGAAACTATAACCTTCACTGAGGCAACATATCTAATAAGTACATCTTGAATAAAATTCCTTCATGCACTGACTCATTTTTCTTAAAGCACGAAACCAATAAGCATTAGAATCCTTTTGGAGTGAGGGTGATCTCAGCAACAATTCTGACTGGTCTAACCGAAGTGTACCCATCTATACATCCACAGATAGGCAATAAGCACATCTAATACATTATTAACACAGTGTAAAAATAATAATGGATCAAGAATTAAACTTTCATGAGCAATATGAAGGTCTGGTGTTGTGCCTATAAAAGAAAAAAACAAATCCAAACCCCATATTTATCTAAATTAACAAAGAGAGTGAGAGATTTCCTTCTCAAGCAAATAACTAGAGTGAAAAAAATCATTATACAATTTGAAACTTTTCACTGTGAGAGTAAATGCAGTAAAGAGTGCTGAATAGTTATGATTTTTACAGGTATATATTAATTGAAGCATTCTTAGAGAAGCACTAGATCTAAAAAGTATGCCCAAAGATCTCTTTTGATTCATTCTGCCTTTTGCATTTTTCTTTTATTTTTAATGGCTGAACAGGGTGTTATGTTGGAGCAAAAGACTGGCAGGAAAAAACACACTGTATTTAGTACATCCAGATGAACTTTACAAATGTAGAGGTAAATTATTCCTCGAGTTATCTATCCAGTAGTCAGAGGATTTAACCTATTGATTTACTTACTATGAGGCCTGCAACTTACTCTAATAAACTAATAAACACTAATAAACCTTCTGACGCACCTCTTATATTATGTAATGAGCAGGGAAAAAGAGAAAAGTGTAAAGGTTGAAAGTTAGAGGTTTGCAAATCAGAAACACAATAAAGCTGTGAGATTTTTAAGCAACTCCCCTACTTTCACACCTTTGCAAAACTATTTCAGTTAATGCAGATTGCTTTGGTGGGACTGATGTAGCGTAGGCAGCTGATTTGCTCTGTATTTTTTAAAGGAATAAGAAGAGGAACAGAGATAACTAAAAAGTAATGCTTGTCCTAATTCAGAAAAAACATTTGGTATCTACTTGGCTTATTGTACCAATGATTCAGTTTGCTGCTTTTGGTATATTTAATTTAAAAGCTCACTACTTTTGCCAGACCTCTGGCAGCAACCACCAGCCAACTACTTCCAAGTGCTTACCAAGAAATCCATCGCTGGGAATAATGAGGCTGGCACAACTGTGGTTCTTGCTCCTGTCTGATCACCCTCTCTCTTGTGCAAGGACAGGTGAAGTGCTCTTTTGACAGCAAAACAGCAGAAATTGAGACCTATGTCTTAAATCAAACAGTGAAAATGTTAGTTGAACTGAACTGTAAATTATGGTGATTTACCTGCTTCTACATTAACAGTTAAGACAAGGTAGGAAAATAGTGTAGGGTGGACAATCAAGGGAAGGAATCACTATGACTATATGAAAAAGAAAGCTGGTCATAGTCATAGTCAGTGCTTGCAGGGAATAGAGACAAAGACTTTGCCCTCACACCACCTCAGGCAACTCAGACTTACTATACAAACCAGAAGAGTTTTATGCCAGAGAAAAGAATATCTGGAGAATGTGTGAGGAAGAAAAAAAGTACTATTGAGGTTTAATGAAGATATACTTTTACCAAAGTGTAATGGGTAAAAATGGACTTGAAACCCAAATTGTTGAGTCACAGTTTATCATTTCAGAGAAATACACGCATCAGAACCATATTACTTCAATGTCTTATTGTATTTTATTGAAATTTTTATTATGTATTTATCAAATTATCTTTGTGATAGTGCTGTTTGGGAAAGGGATGAACAGAGATTTTAAAAAGACACAGTATGTAAAAACTAAGATGACTATTGCAAGCATCTAAGCAGAACTCCTTGGGTGGGTGATTTGTTCTTATGAGACAAATACCACTAGGCCATATGTGCTCCAGTTCTTCAAACATTTACATTCATGATTTAAAACATATATATTCATCACCCTGTAGCAGTTCTTAAATGTCCGGCTGTCCCAAACCAGTTTCCTTAATGCACTCTTGAGAAGGGCCCTGGCTGAGTGCACAGGTGGGAGGTGCCCAGACAGCAAGACAAGTCAGCTGCAACTCATGAGCAGTTCAGGTCAGTTTTAATCATAGAATAGTTTGGGACTAGCAGGGACATTTTCACCTACATCAGGCTGCTCAGATCCTGTCCAACCTGACCTTGGAGATTTCCAGGCATGGGGCATCTACCACCTGGGAAATCTGTTCCAGTATTTTGCCTCCCTAATTGTAAACAAATTTTTCCTTACAACTAATCTAAGTCCTGTGGCTATGTTACAGGACAGGCAAAGAGGTCATGCTGCAATAGCAGGTGCTGCCTAAACTGATCAGCCAGGGAGAAAAGGGCACTCCCACTGGTTCTTTCAGGTACACAGACACATGCCACAGCTCACAGGCCTGGGAAAAGCAGAGCTTTCTACAATAAGGAAGATAGCTGAACTGAGCCATGTTAATCTACTATGTAAGTAAGAAAAGTAGAAAGTAAAAAATTAAATGGAAGGGAAAAAATAACAGTGGTCAAAACAACTATATTTTAAAATATTTGAGCTGAAACTAGTAATAAAGAGGAAAACTAAATGTCAAAAGATTATTATCCTGACAGTGCCCCATCTAGTAGTGTTTTCAAGCCCATGATTAGCTTCAGTGTCTTGTGTTGTGAAGAGTTGGCTTGCAAGCTGAGGTTAATAAGTGCAATAAGAGATGAAATGCCCTAACTGCTCCTGTTTTCTCAGCAAGCAGATGATAAAGAGTAATTATCATTCACTAATAACTGAGTGTCTCTCTTTTTAGGTCTTGTATTCTCCATAAACTGATTTTGTACTTAGAATAGAATTTTCAAGAAATCAGTCTGTCACCATAATATGGTTTTGTTATTGCAATACTTTAGCTTGTAAACAACTTTTCTACTTTTTCCCTATTTTAGATTGACTGAATTATATAAGTAATGTCACATTTATGATTAACAGTGAGCTTTTTACACAGGGGCTTAACCTCTGTTGGAAAGCTACAGACACTTAAAATTCAAGATCACTTTTTGGAAAGCTACAGACACTCATGTCTTTTGAAAATGGGACTGAAGTAATTTATCAACTGTAATACAATAAAAGCAAGAAAAACCCCCAAATTTTAATCATCTCTAATTCATCATTTCAGTGTTTACTGAACAAGTACAATTTAGTATTTAAAAATAGAAAATCCTGATATCTGGGGACTGAATTTCACTTTGGCCTTATCAAGGGCAAATGTCACGCAGAAGCTGGAAGACTACAACAGGAGGAGAGAATGAAGATTTTTCAATAACTGCCAGCAGCATGTGCACTATAGGAGAGATCAGGGTCCTGACCAAGTGTTCACTGTACATTCAATTCTCAGCAGTTTTGAGAATACTTAGACCATGTTTCTCTCCTCCACTTGAGGAATGAACTAAATACCCTCTACTCCTTAGAAGGGTAAGAGTGTTGAAAAATTTATTCATTTACACTCAAAAAGCAATTTTTTTCTTTTTTTTTATCCACAAGTTCAAAAACTTCTGTTTCTTTTATCTGCTTTTTTAAACCTTTGAAGCTTGGCAATGAGATCAATGCACTTAAGAAAAACACTAAAATGTTAAATCTTCTGTTTCAAAGAGGGCCATTTTGATGCTGATTAGAATTTCTTTAACTACCAGTCCAAAACCTGGGGAAAATTAGTCAACATTATTCACTGGCAGAAAACAGTTGAAGACCCTTCATTGCCAGCATCACAACCTTCTTAATTTATTTCAACCACAATATGTAATATGACATCTCAAGACATCTGTTTGAAACTTACCCTCCTCATTTTGCAAAATCCATATGCCTGAATACATAGAAACCATGCATTAAACACAATCAAAAGGCCATTCCAAAGATGCATGCTCTCACCAAGAAAATATTAGGGTGGAACAAAAGTACATCCCCCAGCCCCTCCAAATCTCCCCTTAATAAAGGGCTAGCATTTAGAGTGCTGAACATTTGGATCTGAACATTCCTAAACAGCACAGTTCCACACATCTTATAAGAGTTACTTAGAACAGAGTCTGGTTACACACCTTGAAGTAAAACGTTCTCCTTTGCTCACAGAGATTTAACCCTGAGTGTGCCAGCTATTCCACTGTCTGATGGCCTGTGAGCCAGCTTGTTCACCTTGTAGCTGTTCACCACCCCTCCTTCCTTCCTCCCAATGCTGTGTTACTGTGAAGAATGAAAGGAACAGTAATACCAAACACTGATTTACAGGGCATAACTTTTGTGCCTTTTATCTAATAACAAATGATGTGAAAGACTGGAAAACAACTTTGGGGATGGGCTCAATGCTTCTTTAAGCCAAATTCCCTGACTATTGGGTTATAGAATCAGATATATTTTTAGTCCATTCTTATGGCCTAACACATCATTGCTTACCTTCTGCAGAGAGGAGATTTGAGCATATCATCTAATCTCTAGGATTTTCTCTAAAAGAGAACGGCACCAACATGCTGTCAGTGTTTGATTAAAAGAAAGGTATGAGCTTTACTTCATTACTTTATTTTCAAGAGCAAAGCACAGATAGTCCCTTTCAAGGAAATTTTCTGGTGCTTCTGCTCCTTAGTTACTATTGCCTTAGAAAGGCAGAATTTGACATGCAACACTGTCAAATTGCCATACAACTTTAATCTTAATCCCTACCACTCCCTATCCCTCCACTGCACCCCCCCTTCCCTTCTACCCCCCAAATATATGAGGCCCCAGATGGCAAATTCCTTATTCTTAGGGCCAGGTGGCTATAAATTTGTCATTGCTGTAGCTGATGCAGCTCCTGTCTCACTCACGTAGCAGGGTGACATGGCAATAACAGTTATGAACCAACATGCGTGTGTGCATAATGCTTCTGAAAAGGTTTCTGTGGCTCACCTTTGTTCAGGTCACCCATCTTCAGTCATCCCTGTTCAGGCTTACAGGTGATATTTTCCAGAACCATTTAAATCCTGAGATTAAGAAGCAGCAGTTTCTGTCTTTGTCCATTATTGCTGCATTTTTTTACAGTATAAAAATCAGAGCCTGGCTTTATTAGATTCTGTCCTTTGCCTCCCATCCCTCCTTCAGAGTGAGAGTGAGAAAGACAGTAATTAAAAAAACAAACCCTAGAAATCAAAAGTATAACATTTCCCACTGTTAACTTCATGAAGTTAGATTTTGCCAAGCAGAAAAATACATATTGAAAGACAGCCAATATTTGTAATCTTAACTCTTGTTCTAACTTAATTTTGCTTTAAGGTTCTAACTGCAGGTGTTTGGGGGATTTTTGCCTCTCCAGTTTAAGACTGCATGCTTGTTGCATCAGCCCAACTTTGCTGAGCTACTGAGTTCCATTACACACACACAAAAGTACAGTATCACCTCATAAAACACTTCCAAGCTTCATCATCTGAGTAAAGATATGACAAGGCTGTTTATCAGTAGGTAATAAGACAGATAATTTAACTGTACAAGCTCTAATTGGTCTAATTCACTAACTGACCTCTCACCACTTGATTCACTAGTACAATTGAGCTCTGATAAAGCCTTTAATTGTAAATTGCACACAGCTGTGAGCTGCTTCTCACGCTGGCACAAAAACACTATCATCGACTGTTTCATCTCTGCGACCTGCTAATTTGGAGCATATGTAACTGTTTTTAATGCTGAAGGCTTGACATACCACAAACAGCAGATGTTGCAGCTGCCCCTGAGACGCTTTATTTAATTCAATTACGTCTTTTGGAGATATGTAAAAAAGCTAGGCGAGATGAGAGAGGGCAGGAGAATGTTAAAAATGGAGCCCCTGGTTGAGGCCCAGGTGGCTCGATAGGCAAATGATTGGGTGAATGTCTAAATGATCTTTTTAATTGAGTAGACTGACGGCTAATCAGGGTCATGAAGTGTTATCACACTGATGAGCTGAGTGGAGCCCTGGGCTGCTCTGCAATTAATGCTGCTTTTGTGAAAGGAGAAAAAAGGAAGATAATGTATACCATCTGGCAATTGTTTATGATAAAAGCAGCAGTTTGCTACAAATTCAAGTTAAATGCTATTCATAACATTATTTCTTCTGCTGCTGCAGAGGGCAAGGACATAGAGCCCAGGCCTTTGTCTGACTTTCTCATTCTCTTTCAACAAGCAAAACATTCATTTGCTTCCACGTGTGTTATTATTAATTATTTGCCTGCTTGCTAATGTATGGCCCAAACGATGCTCTCTTTGAAATGCCATGAATAAGTCCAGCAATCTAGATTTTGGATGCTTCATGCCAAAGCATCTAATGAGAGAAAAACAAAGCTAAGGTCTCAACTTGTAGCTAAAAGCCAGAGAAAACAAGTTAGTTGTTTTGGTAGTGGTGGGTACCCATCCCCCTGCCCCCTTCCCCTGCCCTGTTTCATTTCAAAGAGCTTGAATCTTTGAAAGATACACTTAAAGGTTCAGGAGAAAGCATGATTTTGAGAAGGAGGGGGGAAACTGAAGGTGGTGAATGTCTGTGTGAAAGCGTTTCACTGGGCCTAAGAAGGCTTGGCTTTACGAAAGAAAAAACCAGTTAACGAGCAAGTCATGGGTATTCTTGGGCCTTGCCTCTCCAGCAAGGTAAGGAGAAGTAGACAGGAACTGGTGATTGCATAACACTGAGCTAAAAGCTAGCATCCCTGTGAGTAGAATATTATTATACTACCAGGTAGAAGGACATGATAAGAGGAAAAAAAAATAATCCTGCCAACTCTTCTTAGGTTTTAAACCAGTTGTGAGCTGGAAATAATACTGCTGGGGCCCTCCTTAAAGAGGACAACCAGCAGCCAAGTTAGGGAAAATTTAGCAATATATAGTGTCACTTCTGACAAGAAGATGAAGCCTTGGCTTGAAACTTAGATATTAAGAGTTTATTTATTGCTTACAGATTAGTTCTGAAAATCAGGTCATTCCAATTCCTGGCTGTGTCGCAAATATATTGCACATCCTTAAGAGAGTCACTTAACTTGTATATGCTTTGTCTAACAGAGAATCTAATCCAATATTTTTTTTAAACCAACACTCAAGTCAAAGCTGATCAAAATTAACAAATATCTGTTTTTATTCCTCTTTAAAACTTAAAAGGCTAGAAACAGAGACTTTCCCTCTGCCAGAAAAGTAGGAAAGAACTGGACTTTGTAAAGTTTCTTGAATTCTTGGGGTGCTGGAAGCACGTGTATCAGAAGACTGTGTATCAGTCTTGTCATTTTTACTTTGGAACTGGATTTAAACATCATGTATATCTTCAAAGCAAGATATTGCTGGACAGTACTCTAGTAAAAGGAGGAATAGCCTCAAAAGCAAAGCATCAGCCTCAAGCTTAGCTCTTAAGAGTTTTTTGTCTTAACCCCTTGTTAGTTTTTCAGTTCTGTGGACTACAGATGAACACACAGTTATTACCTGTCACGACTTGTTATTTTCTGTCCTTACCAACCACTGTATACTGAAGATGAAATATCAGAAATATTTACAGAGACCATGTGTTTGCAACATAGCTGCTTTAAAGATATGCTGCTTTAAGGATTTCCCTCAGCAATTCTCATGCTTAAATCATGCTTTGAGTCAAACTTCTAGCTATGATTAACAGACCTTTGCTATAAATATACACTGCAGACTCCTTAGCAATTTCCTACCTCTTCCCTCCTCTTTCAGATACTGCAATGTTCAGAAGTGCCTGGGAGACTGTTTTCTCATCCAAAGGAAGTTTTACAAGATTCCTTAAGTTTTCTTGCTCTAAAACAGGTTAACAACTACAACAACAACAACCACAAACAAAACACAACAAAACAAACCAAAAAACCAGTAAGAATGCAAAAGAAAGAAAGAAAGAAAAGAAAAAGAGTGAGGAGTAGGAATATAAAATTAACAGGAAGGCATAGTCTGCAGGAGGACTTTGTCTGAAGAAGCTGAGAGATCCTCAGCTGTAGCTGCCCTGGCTGATGTGGTGCACGGTACAGTGGCACTACCCCAAAGTAGTGTAGGCAGGAAAGAGAGCAGCACTGCTGGTATCAGTGCAGTCCTCAGCACAGGCAAACTATGTGGGTCCAGCAGCAGGCTGACACAACCATACTGCTTTGAGATTCTGCTTAGTCCATGCTGCTTTCTAGGCTGGCAGTGCTATGTCCACTCTATATGTAGATATGCAGAAGACCTCCCTGAGTCATCCATTAAATTCTGAGTTACAAATACAAGTTGAAATGATTTTACAATACTTCATGAAATAAAGGCACATCAAATGTTGATCTGTCCCCAGGCTCATCTCATGGATTTAAATACCCTAAATGGGCCAGGTAAATAGTGGGTCAGTGCATCTATTACTCGCTGATCAGAAATCCTTGCCTTATTAAAACAGGTACATACCATCTTGGGAAAAAAAGTTTCAGTTTCAAGGAACAAGTGTATTCTGAGAAAAACATTCTTAAGAAAACTCCCAACTGTATCTCTTCAACAACAGCCATTCACAAGGCTGCTGTATCATCATGGTAGTGAGAGACACAAAAGGGTTTTTGGACTGAACAACTGAAGCAGAACATTACTCTGCTTTATGTTTTAATAAGGGCAGAAAAACAAAATACTAGGAAAAAATGCCGTGATAAGAGTATGTTGTGAGTTGTGTTGGGAAGAAGTGCCTGCTGAGGGTGTTTTGAGAGTACAGGCAGTTATCAGATATCGTAGCAAGCAGCAGCTCTTGTTAAGACTATGGAGTTAGACAGAAACGTTGCTACTAACACCATGCTTTAAAAGACAGCTTAAAATAATACTCAAGATAGTCTTTGTGGCGCTTTGAAATCATGGCATTAAGCTCTGAATTATGGATGAATGCTGTTTTATTTTAGTTTAATAAAGGTATCCCACACTTTCTCTCAGACTAGTATTAGACACAATAAAAAAGAAACATTCTTTCCAAGATTTAATATGCTATTTCAGTTCTCTTCTATGATCACCGTTTCCTATTTTCTTTCTGTTTTTTAGCTACAGACTAATGTAAAATCTTCACACATAAAAGAGAATTTGTGGTGACACTTCTATTTATTTCTGGAAGATTTTAGGAATCCTATATTTTATATACTCATAATGAGACAGCATATGAGTTCTATTGCTTTAATTTCATTACAGTGTGACAGAACTTTTTCCAGGATGACTGGGACTACATGAATAGCTGAACTTCCATTTTGATGACTGGGCCTAAAAGCAGTATCATTTTTAGCGAACTAGGTAATTTGTTTCGGCTCAAACAAAGAAAAAAACCATAGAGTAACTCTACGTTGGCAGTCTGAGAAGTCCCTGGAAGTGTAAATCTGATTTAAAGGCCCTGAATTCAGGAATATTTGAATACTTTGTAGGACTATTCCAACAGAAGAGATTAAGTGAGAACTATCTAAAAATATACTCTCCCAAATATTTGGTTCACAGTCCTATCTCTGTGCAAATAAAGAAAAGGAAGAAATCCTCCTTCCTTTATCTCAGCTCTATGACAAATATTTGGACTATTGGACCCTAAAACCTTTTACCATTAAAAAAAAAATGTACTTCCTCTTACTAGGAATAATATGACATTTTTATTTTAAAGTGAGCTCAAAATGTTGCTCTGCTGTATAGACTCACCTTTACCATGCTACAAGTATGTCTGTTGGAGAGGAGTGCAAAAATCTCATCTGGGCAATTAAATCACTATGCATTTTATCAGTAAAATTATGAATACAGATTTACATTATTTTAGCATTTAGCATCGATAACCGTTCAAGTAGCGCCTAACGTTGTTTCTTGGAAAGTACCTTAAACTTTTATAGAAATCACAGGTTGGCACAATGACTTACAGACTCTTCGAAGTAAAAGGGATCTGAAAAGTAAAGCTGCTTTGCCTTCAGAATTCAATATAGAGTCCACTCTGCTCCTTCCACAGAACTCCTATATTTTGGATATGACTTGGGGAGAGACCAGGATATAATTTACAACTCACACAACTGTCCCATGTGTTCATAAAATCCACTGTTGCTGCCCAAGGACAGAAGAAAAAAAAGTCTTCTGGGAAGGACTTTTCTTTCAGTTCCACTGTTACCAACAGCCACATGATCTTCCTGAGTAGTGGTTTAGTCAGCATTTTAATCCTAAGACTATTCCTGCATTTGGCTATAGGCAGTGCCAGAGCACTACATGAGCAAGGCATTTCAGTTCCATCATAATTTTACCCAGGGGACTGAATTCCAGAGGCACAACAATACATGTGTGAAAACCTGCTAAATACAGTATCTTCCCTAGATAAAAGCACAGGCAGGGAAACAAAAGGTAGACTTACACTGCTACCCCTCTGAACATAATAAGACAAGATTTTTGCTGTTTTCTTCCAAATTTACCAAGAAATGTGAGCATTCAAAGTGAATAGTTATGCTAAATGGTGAGGAAATCTTTATGTAAAGTGTTTTCATTCATCTAAATTCTGTGAATAATATTCTGGAAATGCCTCTGTCCCTCTGTTTAGTGTAAACACCTAACTTTAGCCTACCTTAGGTTCCTAACAAGGATGTTATTCAGAACAACATTAGATTACATGAATATTTCCCATGGGGTCAAAATCCAAAATACAACCTTAAACAATGTTGGTTGCTAAGTTTGTATATTCATCAAATGAATTTTAATTAGATGGAGTAAGGCCAATTATGTTTTGCAATGCAGTGTACAAACCTAAAATAAACCTTTGAATGAAAATATCCAAATGCAAATACACGTTGATATAACTCAGAACATCCTAATTGCTCTTGGAAACATGAGTCTCATAAAGTACATATAAACTATGTCATCTTGACAAAAAGCACCCCTGGATCCCAGAGTTTTCTACTGAGTTTGTTTTAAGTTTATGCTAAAATAAAAAGGAAGTATTTTCAAGGGCACAACAGACAGTTAGATGTCTAACTTCAGGCAAAGTCAACACCTGAGGCAGTAAATTATACTAAAATCTTGGGAAGATTTCCAAAGCCTCTAAAAAGAGATAGGCAGAATTCAACCACTGATAGCTAAGTGCAGTTTTGTAATCTATGTAAGACAATTCAAGATTGTTCTTCTGCCAAAAAGGCTATTCCTGACTTCCCACCACCTCATGGTCACATATTTTATTGTATCTTTCTTGAACTGGAATGAGGAAAAGCACAAAGTTTTCACTTTTTTTTGGTGGGATTATTTTTCACTTTGTCTGAGGTAAAGAAAAGAGAGAGTATGGGGAGGAAGGCAGGAGCACTGTAACATTAAATTACTTATAAAGTTGAAGAGAGCAAAGCAGAAGGTGCAAATTGTAGTGACAGCTTACATTGAGAAATCGAAATTCCTATGCCTCTTCAGCCTAGTTAGCTCTTCAGAGGTTCTATTAAGTATATGTTAGATATACTAATTAGATACTATGCAAATATAGTATCTATTAGATATACTTGAAGCTTTCTAGCTATTTTAAGACAATGCAGACACAGCTATGTAAATACTTGGAATTTAATCCTTAGAAATTGATGTTCTCAACACAGACAAATGGCATTTGCTAAAATTCAAAGCAAATGTGTTTTCCAAGTCACTAAGAAAAAGGAGAGAGCAGACAGAATTATCTAAATTGCTCATCGATGCCTACTGAGAAATTCCATGCTGCTTCTGTGTCTACCCTCAATTCTCAGGTACACTGATAATTTCTCCAAACTGCCTACTTATATTTTTGTGTGTCATACTTTTGAAACTTCATCATTTTGGGGATTAAACCCAAACCAATGGAGAAAAACAACAAAACCCACCCCACAATTGTTAAAAATTTTCCTTTTGATTTTTACCCTATTCTGCAAGGCATGGCGATACTCAGATTGTTCCCTTACAAGACATGTCTCTCTTAATAATGCAAATTAAATTGAAAAGTATCTCCTCATTGTTTTCAAAACAAGCATGTTAACTTTCAGTTCAAACTGTCCTGAATTTCAGTTTCTTTCCATAATAATTTTAAAGGTGTATTTCAAAAGGGGAAAAAAAAAACCCAAAGAAATATAAAAAAAATAATGTTTCATTTAACTACAAACAACATTTTTGCTCCCCCGCATGTCTCATTCAGAACTGCAAGCTCACCAGAGCAAAAGAACAATCTCTTTTCTCACAAAACTTCATCCTAAGGTCATTAGCATAGAATATAGTATTTCAAACAATGAACCACAGTTCAGACAGTTCAGTGACAGACTGAGAAAATTGGGACTGTTCAGCTTGGAGAACAGAAAGGTACATGGAGACCTCATAGCAACCTCCCACTATCTGAAGGGGAAGCCAGAAAAGGACTCTTCGCCAGGAACTGTAGTGATAGGTCAAGGAGTAATGGGTACAAACTGAAAGAGGGAAAATGTAGGTATTTAGGAATATTTCATAGGAATTTATAGGAATAATTGAGACATTAGGAAGAAATTCTTTATTGTGAGGGTCCTGAGGCACTGGAACAGGGTTCCCAGAGAGGTTGTGGATGCTCCAACCCCGGCAGCATTCAAAGCCAGGCTGGATAAGGCCTTGAGCAACCTGATCTAGTGGGAGGTGTCCCTGCCCATGGCAGGGGGCATTGGAACTAGATGATCTTTAAGGTGCCTTAACATTCTATGAATCTATAATTCAATGATTCTAAAAAGGCAACCAAATTTCATGAAGTTTTCTTAATAAAATAAATGGTCACAAGTCTTCCTTCCCTGAAGAAAGTGTGTATGCTTGAAGTGACTGCTGTTTAAAGTGCCTCTCTCCTGCCTAATTTTAAATCTAAAACTCCATTTCATATATCTTAGATAAAGCTCAGATACAAATTACTTTCTTATAACTTACTAGACAGCCTGGGAAATTTTTATTAAAAATGACTAGGAATTAAATTTTAATGTAAAAACCATTACAGTGTATAAATAGAGTGTATTCACTGCTAAAAATTTGCAAAGTAGCTCTTATATGCAACTTATATTTTCAGAAAGAAGTGGGAAGTAAGCAAAAAAAGGCTTGTTGCTGGTTTATCCTAGTGTACAAGATCCCCAGTGATATCTGTTTTCTTTCCAGGAAGGCAGACCTTGGATTATGGCAATAGAGCAGTATCAACTCAGTCTGATGCTCCTTGAAAAGCGAGTATAACAAGGATTTCTGGGAATGAAGTTTTCATGATTCACTTTGAGAAGGGACACTGTTGGAGATAACACAAGGTGAGGTCCAGCAGTATCCTCTGTGCATACATCAATATTTGCAGGGGAGAAATCAAGCCCAGAGCCTGCTCTTGTACTGTGGTATTTCTTGGCCAGAAGAAACCACAAAATACCCACACTCACATATGGTTTTGTTTCCAGACCACAGAAGTTTAAATAACATTTAAAAAATACTTTGAAGGAAAACAAGCAAACTTTTAATGATAAACAACTTCTGTGAGACTCTCTATATTTATACTGCTCAGTTCCATGCAGAGCTAACAACAAAGGGCTTGAACAGTCTGCAGTGTTCCATGGTCTACCACCCCACAAAAGTCACAGTGGGACCCCAGCTCTGCTCTGTGCTTCCACCAAACACTTGGCAAGGTTTTGGCTGGCCTCCCTCCCTCTGCCCTTAGTCATCCTGCAGTCTAGGGNTCCTGAATTTCAGTTTCTTTCCATAATAATTTTAAAGGTGTATTTCAAAAGGGGAAAAAAAAAACCCAAAGAAATATAAAAAAAATAATGTTTCATTTAACTACAAACAACATTTTTGCTCCCCCGCATGTCTCATTCAGAACTGCAAGCTCACCAGAGCAAAAGAACAATCTCTTTTCTCACAAAACTTCATCCTAAGGTCATTAGCATAGAATATAGTATTTCAAACAATGAACCACAGTTCAGACAGTTCAGTGACAGACTGAGAAAATTGGGACTGTTCAGCTTGGAGAACAGAAAGGTACATGGAGACCTCATAGCAACCTCCCACTATCTGAAGGGGAAGCCAGAAAAGGACTCTTCGCCAGGAACTGTAGTGATAGGTCAAGGAGTAATGGGTACAAACTGAAAGAGGGAAAATGTAGGTATTTAGGAATATTTCATAGGAATTTATAGGAATAATTGAGACATTAGGAAGAAATTCTTTATTGTGAGGGTCCTGAGGCACTGGAACAGGGTTCTATCTGAAGGGGAAGCCAGAAAAGGACTCTTCGCCAGGAACTGTAGTGATAGGTCAAGGAGTAATGGGTACAAACTGAAAGAGGGAAAATGTAGGTATTTAGGAATATTTCATAGGAATTTATAGGAATAATTGAGACATTAGGAAGAAATTCTTTATTGTGAGGGTCCTGAGGCACTGGAACAGGGTTCCCAGAGAGGTTGTGGATGCTCCAACCCCGGCAGCATTCAAAGCCAGGCTGGATAAGGCCTTGAGCAACCTGATCTAGTGGGAGGTGTCCCTGCCCATGGCAGGGGGCATTGGAACTAGATGATCTTTAAGGTGCCTTAACATTCTATGAATCTATAATTCAATGATTCTAAAAAGGCAACCAAATTTCATGAAGTTTTCTTAATAAAATAAATGGTCACAAGTCTTCCTTCCCTGAAGAAAGTGTGTATGCTTGAAGTGACTGCTGTTTAAAGTGCCTCTCTCCTGCCTAATTTTAAATCTAAAACTCCATTTCATATATCTTAGATAAAGCTCAGATACAAATTACTTTCTTATAACTTACTAGACAGCCTGGGAAATTTTTATTAAAAATGACTAGGAATTAAATTTTAATGTAAAAACCATTACAGTGTATAAATAGAGTGTATTCACTGCTAAAAATTTGCAAAGTAGCTCTTATATGCAACTTATATTTTCAGAAAGAAGTGGGAAGTAAGCAAAAAAAGGCTTGTTGCTGGTTTATCCTAGTGTACAAGATCCCCAGTGATATCTGTTTTCTTTCCAGGAAGGCAGACCTTGGATTATGGCAATAGAGCAGTATCAACTCAGTCTGATGCTCCTTGAAAAGTGAGTATAACAAGGATTTCTGGGAATGAAGTTTTCATGATTCACTTTGAGAAGGGACACTGTTGGAGATAACACAAGGTGAGGTCCAGCAGTATCCTCTGTGCATACATCAATATTTGCAGGGGAGAAATCAAGCCCAGAGCCTGCTCTTGTACTGTGGTATTTCTTGGCCAGAAGAAACCACAAAATACCCACACTCACATATGGTTTTGTTTCCAGACCACGGAAGTTTAAATAACATTTAAAAAATACTTTGAAGGAAAACAAGCAAACTTTTAATGATAAACAACTTCTGTGAGACTCTCTATATTTATACTGCTCAGTTCCATGCAGAGCTAACAACAAAGGGCTTGAACAGTCTGCAGTGTTCCATGGTCTACCACCCCACAAAAGTCACAGTGGGACCCCAGCTCTGCTCTGTGCTTCCACCAAACACTTGGCAAGGTTTTGGCTGGCCTCCCTCCCTCTGCCCTTAGTCATCCTGCAGTCTAGGGATGTGCATCCTAGGATCTGGGTGGTGAGAGAGCGAGCTCGTGCTAATGAACCCTCCTCATCATGCGTCTCTTATGTCTAATTCATCAGACACTTCGGAGAGTGATCAACTCATCAACAGCCGCACGGTGAATGCTTTAGCTCAAGGCTGGTGTATGCTCTCTTTGGGTGCACCACTGTGGTTAAAGAGACTGAGTAGATAAGTTTATGTTGATAGATGAAATGTTACCAACACCTTTCCTTACTTACTTACTGCCTACTGGACTCTTTTTCCAATATTAACAAAATAAAAGCAAAACAAAGTGAAAACAAAAAATCAAACAAAAACAACAAAGAGGAGATTTGAAATAATTCCATGTCCTGAGTAGAATATTTTAGAAAAAACATACATATATATACATATTTCTTTCCATGCATTTAAGACAATGAGAGATATCCTGAACTTTCTTACTTTTCTGAAAGGTTTTGCGTACACTACCACTGTGATTGCATATGCAGATATCCAATGCTTTCTAAGCCTATCCTATTCTTCTTTCTACCCAGTACCTGCCAGTTTGCTGTCTGCTATGCCTTTCTCTGGGTTTCTTTGTAAAGAAACTCTCACCACCAGCAACAGGCTGAGAGTGCTGCCAAATGCACGTACGCATGTGCACATGCACACAGAAAGAGAACAAAGTTTCCCTCACTTCATTTACTGGCTTTAGACCTTGCAAAGCACTGCAGTATAGTAGCCCTTGAAGCTTCACATTGAATTTTGGAGGTTTAAACTCTTCATTTGGTGATGCAGTCTCTTTCCTGTCAGAAATAGAAAATTTTAATAAGTGTTCATTAGGAAAAAAAAAAAAGACATTAAAGCAAAAAATGAGCAATCTATATTGTAAACCTATATTAGGAAGCAAATCTGATTGGGAGTGAAAACAATCTCTGCCTAGAAACAGAAATAAAAATTATACCAGTTATATATCCTGAAGATTTTCCAATGACCCTTTGAAATGCAGTAGGAAACTTTGGATTTACATTTGGCTTCTGCAGTTCAACAAAAGTCTTATTAAGAAAAAAAGTGAACAAAACCAGGCCAAATCTTATAAAATAATATCCCTGTCCTGCAAAAAAAAAAGAAAAACCACCCCCAGTCCTCACAATGCAACACCAACTTTATTTATATGAATTGCATTAGGTCTTTGATTCTTTGCTTTTTCTTGAAATGCTCATTTTCCTTAGTCAATTAATATATCCTTTGTTGCTGTTGTGGCTTTCTAGCACAGTATGGCCACAGCTTTCCTGGGGAGAAACTTAAGGATGCACACTTCTGTCAGGGTGCAGAGCAACCTCTGATGTTCATACTTCAGCTGTTTAGCACTGGGAAGTTTAACAAGGGAAGTTTCGAGGTCAAAACTACTCCTAGTTTACTGTCCCTCCTCAGTAGGAAAATGGATTTGTAAAGTGCTTATCCTCAGATGGACAGGAGTTTTTGAACCTGCCAGTCCTGTTTGGGTATGTAAGGCAGTTACACATAAACATGTACATATATGTGTGATTTATGACTTCCTATGTGAAAATATTTTAACACCTTTCTGGCAGTGCAGTAATTTCAAGTTTTCAGTTTGCTAAAGCACCCAAAGACCAACTGACAGAGAATCAGATCCCACTGCTGAGTCATGATCCGACTTGGGTTTCTAAAAATGGATGACATGATCAGGGATGTTCACTGCACTTACAGAACTTCACTCAGGCTACTTTAGGGTCTTGGTTTCCAACCTGGCCAGTCTATTTTTTTCCAGCTATTGAGCAGTGCCTGACCTTTCTCTGTGTCTGAAATCTGCTGGGGAGGCATGAAGATTTAATTGATAGCCTTGCAGAAAGTTTCCCTGAAGTCAAAGGAAGAGACCCTCTGGTTAGCTCTAGATGTCTGAAATTAAAAAACCAAAACCACATACTCATAGTCCTTTGAAAACTGAAGAGTCATAGTCCAGTTTAATTTTGAAAGGGTTTGGATTTGGGGTACTAGAAACCCAAGTGGTTTTCAAACCAATATCTGTGCAAAATTAAATAACTGGTTTATGACAGATTTTAACTTGAACCTTTCTTTATTGTTCAGCAGGACCTAGTAACTACTGATCTACAAGAACTTTGTTTGTTATCTTTGCTTCACTGCAAAGTTTACATTATGCTGTGTTGTCTATAGTTTAAAAATCTTGATCATAATTATAAATACATGAATCTTCAGGAAGGTATTTCTGAAGAAATACAAGAATATAAGGGCCTAAAAAGAAAATCTTTTACTAGATTTCTGTCTCATAGGCCTCTCTCAGTATGGTCTTTAAAACCTGATATAACTTTATATAAATTTGTCTGCAGAAGATCCAAGCAGAAGCACAACTGTTTGCAAAAGTTGAGGAAAAGCATTTAAGTCTACTTGGCATCATTTCAGTTCTTTACAAATCTATTACATGAAAAAAATCTTAGCTCCAGGGAGCCAAGCTATTGTACCTGAACTGGAAGGTCTGACCCAGATATGGATTGTACCTATTATGTAGAGACCATCAATTGACAAACATTTGAAAGTGTTCAGAGTACCAACACGAATAATATGAAAAAAAAAAAAAATCCATTGGCACAAAAACATATCATAAAACACCTGAGATACAACAAAGAAGCTTGTGCTTGTTCATTGTGAACAGACATTTTGAAGTGTTTTACAGTTTTTGCTTTGTTTTGTAGCAAGTTTAGTGGAATTTAAAAAAACCTCAAAAAACACCCAGCTTTCAGAAAAATGTGTCTTTTAAAGAAAATTAAAAAGTTATGCAATGATTCTGGGCATGTGATCTGGGAACTTGGAGTACCCACAGCGCTCATCAGAATCTGAGGGAGAGGAACGAGATTTCTTTATTCTTTTTAAATTGTAAGTAATTCAGCTTGAGTGGGTTTCAGACAATGGTGTCCAGTGAAAACCAGATCTACAGGAAAATTAGACAGTGTCAAGGAGATCTTGGAGATGTGGGCTAAGGAGGAAGAACCAATGTTTTCTTCTGTGACAATTACATTTAGAAAATGGAGTTCAACCTGCAAGTGAAGTTGATTGATTGGTTTTACATGTGTAAAGCAGAACCTCACATCATTATCAGAAACCATCTGATCCCCATGCCAAAACAAACCAGGTGATCTACCTCATACGTGGACCTATTGTTAGCTGCATGCCTTGTGACTACATTGAACTTTGTGCAACAATCAGCTGAGGTCATACTAAAATGAAACATTCTTCTTCATTTCGTTCAATTCAGGATGGAGCTAAATGAATCAGAGGAGTTTTTCCATTGATTTCTGTAGGATTCTGTTTAACATCTTCTAAAACACTCCAGATTTTTTGTTGTGGTGTATGAAGCAACTTAAGGTAAAAATTACCCCTTTTTGATGATACTAGAGCCATTCTTAAAAATAATAGAAGAAAATGAAATTTCAGGAAAAAAACACCTCTGAATTTTACCCTGTGTAGCATCCTTGGCTGTAGTCTAGAGCAGAGCAAGAGCTGTGTGCTTTCTATGTGAGTGCAATATCAAGCACTACAAATGTTCAGCTTAGAACTGTCAAGCCACACATAAAATATTGATACCTCACATTGGCAGGGTTAATACAGTGTTATTTTAATTGCAAACACACTGTGGGTGATTAGTCAAACTTGGTGCATCTTGAATTCTAAGATAAAAATGCCTTCTGGCTGGACCTCCTATGCAATTAGCACTATGACCCTCATGTGCTCTTCTCTGTTATTAATATGATTGGGCTAATATAAGTATTAGACATCATTCATTAACCTGTTGTGAACCATCTTAAAAACCATCTCTGAATAATAGACTACATTCCTTTTTCTAAATCCATTTTCTAGTAAGGAAAGTGAAAAGGATGAAGATGAGCTTTCTCCATTACACTGACTGGTATAGTGTTAAGCAATATGTACTGTATGAAATTATGAAAGAGCAAATTAAATAACAGGGCATATCTGGCTTATTAGTAATGGATGATCAGGTGCTCATTATGTTGAATTTCCATCCTGTTCAGAAGATGAATGCACATGCCAGAACAGAAATATGTTAACTGACCCTGTCTGAAGATAAACTAATGCACATCTGGAAGTTCACTATTTTGCCAGCTCAGTTTATGCTGGGTTTCTCTCTTTCTTTATTCTTTTTTCTTTTCTTCTCTTCTCTGTTTTCTTTTCCTCTTCCTTTCCTTTCCTTTCCTTTCCTTTCCTTTCCTTTCCTTTCCTTTCCTTTCCTTTCCTTTCCTTTCCTTTCCTTTCCTTTCCTTTCCTTTCCTTTCCAAATTGAATCTTTTATTTGTTATTAAAAGTGCATTTGCCTACACACTAGTTATTAAAAAATTGCAGATTACTATGAGCTGTAAGTTAATAACAGAAAAAAAAGGAAAGTGTTTTGGAAGGGAAGTGCTCTCTTCTGTGGGGACAGGTATTCAGTTAAGATAAATCAAGTATTCCACTGGCTTCAGTGGAGTTTTATTTTTTACATCAGCTGAGGAAAAAGCCCAGTAAAAGAACATTATCTACAATAAACAAGGCTGGATTGCTGACAGGAACTGATTATAGATTAGAAAAGTTTCCTGGACCACTGTTTTTCCTAATAGCACTCTGAACTGAGTATTGCTGTTTTGTTCCTGTGTGAAAGCTTGGTCACTTCAAATTTTTTACCCATCTCATACGCCTGGTCCTGTCAGTGCTCCTGGCTTACAATGTGTGAGGCACCCCTTCTCTGGTCTGAAGACAAGGTCACACCTGTGGCAAGATGTCTGCCAAAGAAGGGTGTTGAGATTTACTTTATCTGATGGGTAAGGCAAGCCCCAACACAGAGGAAAGGATTTAAAGCACTACAAGAGGCAGAGAGAGGGTAAGATAAAGGATGTTCCCTGGTCTCTGCACTTCATTAGGAAGCACACACTCCTGGTTTTGTAAAACTCCATATGCTCCCTTCTACTTGATGGGCAAGGGCTCTACTCTCTCCGCTTGTATGGGCACAACTAGGGCCTGGGGCCTGGGATATTGTCCTGCAAATGTGTGAGGTGTAGGCATGACAGCAGCAGAAGGATTCTCTCAGAGGTCCAGCTCATAATGCCTGAGACTTGTCAGGATGTACAAGTAAAAGAATATTCCTGTAAAGAAGAAGTCATGTTTCATACTCTTTGCTTTGAAGTGGGATTCTAAGGGTGAGTCCCCACTAACACAGGACTGAATTTTATATGTTTATAATAGGGTTAAGCCTTCCTCAGTGAGTATATAATTATCCTAGATATTCCTATTGGAAGGAATAAGAGGCAGAAGATTTGCTGATTTTTCTCTCTGATGTCTAGCATGCTATTTCATTAAGGTATCATCTTTTAAATCAGACTTCTGAATTACTTGAAGAATAGTAGTTCAATGATTGCTTTTGACAAGTGGGCATGAAATATTCGTTAAAGAACTGTGTGTTGTCAAATGAGTCTTGTGCTGTTTTCACAGAGATTTCCATGGCCTCTTAGAAAATCACACCTAATGTTTAAATTAAACATTGAATCATATGACTTCAGCAGAAGTCAGCTACTAATAACATAATTCTTACTGATCTGCTAACAACCTGGAGATCAGTTCAATTGTTAGGAATTCTAGCAATATCAAAATTACCACTGTATTGAATTATTAACGGTTTGTATCAAAGAATGAGCTTAAATTGCTTTGGTCTTGTGTAAAAATTCCTCTGATCTTTGGCAATCATTATTTATTTACAGCTCCCATACGTTCTCCCTCTTTCACAAAGAAATAGGGTTTCTTAAGTATGGCCAGGAGGCACTGAATTTTCATATGTAGTACTGTCTCTCAGTTAGAAAGACAGGGAAGAACTGCTGGCTTGTATGTTCAGCAGCCAGCTTTTCCATTTGAAAGGCAGGTTATCTAAACATTTTCTTCCCCTGAGAGAGATATTCATAATATTTATTTTAAAATATAAATATTAGGGCTCTTTGCTACATGTAAATTATCCTTAGGTATAGTAAATACAGTTCAGGTTAAAATAAAATCAGGGCATAGCAACAGCTAGTGTTTACATTTATAAAAAGTACATGTGGAGATTATTGCAGGAAAATGTTCCAGAATTTATTAAAAGCCCCCTTTTTAGTTCGATAAAGAACATTTTAACATTTAGACTTGAACCCAAGTTGGCTGTAACTGTATAATGTGGCTTCCATAGAGTATCTCTCTGTTTAATGTGGACATCTTCCCCTAAGCTGGTTCATTTTGCAGAAGGCAGATTAATACAAAATGTCCTGAATTATAAATTACAAAGGACTGGACATTTAATTTTTTTTCTTTAAATTCAGCTTCGATCTATCAACTAACATCTTGACAATCCTTTAGAGTCAGAGAGATAGGATCACACATTTATCACTATTACTTGTCTGTGTCAGACATATAATTACTTGAAGCATCTGGTCAGATACAATGAAAATGGAACAGAGAAATAAAGAACATATTTGAGATACCATTGCAGTTTGTACTTAAAACTCCAACACAGTATCAAGTGGTTCATGGCCCTGGTTTAAAAACCAGAATAAACCCCTAATTTTTTTTGATTTTGAAAAGAATTGATGCCATTTGTTGTTTGAACTGATGTTCTTCTGTTGATAATCTGTTAACGTTCACAACATATACGTAGAATTGATTTTCTTCAGAAACAGGATATAGCAAATGTTCCAAGGAAATGCCTTTCAAATTTTCGTACAGCAGCTCTCAGTTCTGGCAGCTTTTATTTAAAATTGCTTCTACATAAGCAAATTAAAGGAATATGATTTTTAATTGCTATTCCTTTCACTCTCTAGAGATCAAACTAGCTGCGAGTGGACTATAAATCCTCAAAATGTGCTTACTAGTTTTGTAAGGTTTAACTGAAGATGAGGTCAGATTGTTGATAGGATTTGATGGTTCCAGCACCATGAAAGGTGCATTAGGAGGCTCACCAGCTCGTTAGTTAGTGTATGTCACTGTCAAACCAGGGCAATATAAAACAGCACCAGACTCGTCCTTATCCTAAAATGCTCATTCCCACATTAAAGTTCTACTTTCCCTCTATGGTAGATATTCCTACCGAGTTCCACACTCATACAGGAGGGCTGGTCTTAATTACAACCTCTATAGCAATGTCCCTGGCCTGCTTATTTTTACTCTATAGAACTCTTTGGGAATAGAGTAATTTTGGGAATCAAAAAAACCCCACAC
Source organism: Aleadryas rufinucha (assembly GCA_013397815.1). NCBI lineage: Eukaryota > Metazoa > Chordata > Aves > Passeriformes > Aleadryas > Aleadryas rufinucha. The sequence goes on from VZTH01001290.1 coordinate 216,791, forward strand.
TGTTTGCTCTCTCTCTGAAGCAATCTTGCCTATGGTAAGTTAGCCCTGAAAGGGTTCACCTGGTTCTTGGAGCAGAAATCCACTTCTCCAAATATATGTTCCACTGAATCACCAAATCCTGGCACAGAGATACAGGAAAGGCACATCATTAACAGCAAAAGGCATTGCCTGCTGATAACTCCAAATAATCCATAGCATGCATCTCTATAACCTACTCTCACAGTGAAGTTCTTTCCAAAATGCTCAGTGCTAACCCAGTGTTATCACAACTGAAATAGCAGCAATTAAATTTCCATTGCAAAGAAAATATGAACAAAGCTGAACACTCTTGTAAAAAACCACACCGTTCAGATGGGGAAAGCAGCTTTGAATAGCTGAGAACTCTGTCAAATCAACATCAGTTCTCATCAGACCACTCCAAGGTACTTCTCTTTGCAATAACATAATGCATTTCAATTTCTGTCACTATCAGTTTCCCATGCTTAGACAAACAATGCTACATGATTACTTTATACCTCTAAAGACAGTGATTTTTCCCTCAAACTGTCCCAAATAAAATCTAGCAACATTAAATATATATAAGAGAAAAATTAAAATGAAGTACTAAATAGAAAGTAAACAGCAAGGAAGGATGTAGGGAGATTACATCTAAAAACATCCCCTCTAACTTAAAGACTTCAGAATGTTGAGTGAAAACTCAAGGTTAGAATGAAAGCACTTTTGAAATGTTATCTGCAATAGTTATGACACTGTCCTACCATTCTCAATTGCAAACTCACTTATACAATTCCCTGTATTAAAGTTGCCATATATATATATATTTAAATCCTTTTGTTCTTAAATGCAAGAGGTAAAAAGATTTTTTTGAAAAAATCCTTACAGGAGTATGACCTTCATGAAGATAGCTCCCTCCGATGCTGACAGAAAATAGAACACCTCTGTCTATTTATTAACATATGCAGATCAGTTCAGGGATTTTTTTCCTTTGTTCCAAAGAAATACAATTTTTAATATATGCTCTTATATGATTCCATGCAAAGAAGCATATTTTATTTTACAATATGCAAATATGCTGCACTTATCAAAAGCCATCCTCACCAAGTTTTCTTTCTTTTGGGAAAATTAAAACATTTATTTTGCTGCTAACTGTGCAATATTATTGCATCTAATATGATTTTAGCTGAGGGAAACCAAGGAATACAAGTTTAGGTGAAAGATTTTGAAAAATGGCCCCTCTCATATTTAGTACAACACTTTGTTTAAACAGAATACTTTCCCTGTTTAACAATCAGGGAAAGTATTCTGTTTAACTGAGAATGAAATCAAAGCTTCTCTGTCCATTCAAGTAGGATAACCCTGCTCACAGTTTTTATTTAAACAGCCCATGCATTTGAGGTATTGGATCAGTTTCAAAGATGATGAAATATTAGATGTCTAGAAATCAGTACAACACAAAAAAACCCCACTAACTGGCATTATAGGAAAAGTAATCATGATGCAACTCTCCACTCACACAAAAAATTTTATCATCTTTTACAGTTTCTCAGACATAACTTGTACAATCAATCTCTTGTAGGATGCTTTGCACTTGGATGGTGGTGAATTGTGGTGGACTGTCATTTTCATCTGAAGTAAAAATTGTTGTCTTTTCTGAAAATGAGAGATATTTCTTTATTTTTGTTTTATATGCATGTACCAGTATTTGACTACAAAATAATGTATTCACACTGGCATACAAGAGATTATGTGAAGTTAGTCAATTATCCGTGATAGCAAAGGAACTGGCATGCAGATTATGGTGAGGAAAGACTTTTAATCTTAAATGTCAGTTCTGTGAGCCAGCCATCTTCATTTCTGACAATCTGAGAAAAAATATTTCAAAACTGGTTCATAATATGTGCTTTAGTCTGACCTCAATTATGACCAATTTATACCAGGCTAATTGTGAGAAAACTTTGCACTACAGCTTTTTTAACCTTACCCTTTGAGGATATCCTTTAAGATTATCTTTGCATCATGATATATTTGCCATCACCGTATTACTGCCATCCCATTTTCACAGAATCACAGAATCACAGAATTACCAGGCTGGAAGAGACCTTCAAGATCATAGAGTCCAACCTCTGTCCTAACACCTCAACTAAACTAAACCATGGCACCGAGCGCCACATCCAATCTCTTTTTAAACACGTCCAGGGATGGTGACTCCACCACCTCCCCAGGCAGGCCATTCCAATATTTTATCACTCTTTCTGTAAAGAAGTTTCTCCTAATATCTAACCTATATTTTCCTTGGCGCAACTTGAGACTGTGTCCTCTTGTTCTGTCAGTTGTTGCCCGGAAAAAGAGACCGACCCCCACCTCACTACAACCACCTTTCAGGAAGTTGTAGAGAGTGATAAGGTCACCTCTGAGTCTCCTTTTCTCCAGGCTAAACAACCCCAGCTCCCTCAGCCGTTCCTCATAGGGCTTGTGTTCCAAGCCCTTCACCAATCTCGTTGCCCTCCTCTGGACACGCTCAAGTGTCTCCAC